>SNQJ01S0170509.1:13942-34547 GCA_010110895.2 Picea sitchensis | reverse complement strand
TCTGTTTTCTGTTAACCCTTGCTGCCACAGATGTTCTACCTTGGTGAACCCAACAGGGCATGCAGAGCGGTATCCATTTTGCTCACCTGGTGAAAGATTGACCGCGAACACTCATAAATAACATGGTGCTTCCACATATATGGCTGGCCCAAGAGGACATCACAGACATCCAGTGGGGAAACCTCACATAATAACTCATCCTTGAAGGTTTGGATGTTGTATGACAATTGACACTGCTGGCTAACACGAAGATCTCATCCTTGGCGAAGTCACCCGATGTTGTATGGCTGCGGGTGTGGTGTTGTTGACAATCCCAACTGTTTGACGACCTCTTATGAGATGAGGTTCTTTTGGCTTCGGCTATCAACAATAAAATGCAGTGGGGTCTCCTTCACCCACATTTTTGAATGAAAAAGGTGCTCCCCCTCTTCAGGATCTGTTGGTTCTTCTGGTTGAATTGTTTCGGTCACGAAAATAGCAGTGGGGTCTACGTCAATGATCTGTCTTTTCCCATTATTTTTAGAATTAGATTCTGAATCAGGGTTCGGCTCCTTGTCTTTGATCTCGACCACCAATGACTATTTTGAGAGACATTCATCGGTGTTGTGCCAGGGACTTTTGTGGAAATCGCACCATTTTTCGGTGTCCTTTGTCTTCGCGTGACCCTTCTTTTCCTATGGCTTGGAATGCTTTTCAGGAGACTATTTGTTAGGGTCATCTTTGTCATACTTTGGTTGTTGCGGATTTGCATACCCGAACTCCTGTTTATTCTGGTGCTTAAATTTCTTCTTGATTTTAACAACATATCAATAAGCAACACCAAGTGATGAGATGTCCATAAAATCCATTTCAGTTTGGATGTATTTGTGTAGAGCCCCATGGTATTTCAGAGCCAAATGTCATTCAGAGTCTTTGATACCTAGCTTGGTGCGCAGGGTATGGAAGGTATTGGAAAACTCCGGAACTGCTTGGCCTCTCTCTTGCCGCAGTGTGGTCATCTCATGTACTGGTCCTCACAGTTGTCAATAGGATAATATTGTTCCTTTACCGCATCAATGAAAAAATCCCAAGTGGGCCCGACCCCATATATTCCAAACTCCTATGTGGAAATCTACTCCCTGTAAGTTTTCCACCAATGTTTGACATGGGGGAGAGATTTAAGGAGTGCGAAGGTGATCTTTTCTTGTCGGAAAAATTGTGAACAGAGAAATAACCTTCTAGCAGATTTAAGCATTTGTCTAGGGCTTATGCATCTATTTGTCCTTCAAATATTGGAATATCAAAATTAACTTGTACCTTGAAAGGTGAGGTGCCTCCAAAGTGAATGCTTGATGAAGATGCACCTGTTTCTATCAGCAGACATTGAAGGATGTGGGAAAAATTCTCCATCATTTCATCCATTTGTCACATGAGAGTTTGCTCAAGCAACAGACTGACAGGATCGTCTGCTCCGTCTTTTTTATTTTCTTCCGCCATTGAGGGTTTCTTGGGTGTGCGAGCACGATTTTTCTCAAGAGATACAAACTCGAGAACCAACTTGTTATACTCGGACCTCGTCGGGGACATGCACTAAAAAATGATCAAGAGTAGCTTGCTCTGATACCACTGATCCAGATTATTTTTGGCACGAAATGAGAGCAGAGATATAATAAAGATATGCAAAAATATATCGCGGATATCCAATAATATAACATAAATGTATTAGAGATGCAACCATAAACACAAAGATACATTAATACATGATTTCTATTAATGAAATAAATGTACAGAGACTGTAAAATACAAAGTGAAAGACTCGCTAGAATGGTGGAAACTTATCTCTGAGAATAGATGGGACGGCTACTCCCATCTGTGAGAAGATGATTGTTACAATGAGGCTCTAAGGGCCTTTTTAACATAATTAAAATCTAAAACCCTAACCCCGAAAGATGAAAGTCCAAAAGTTTTACAGGCCCTGATGGGGGTAGTTGATACGTCAACTTCCCAGGGGCGTAACTTTGGCATATGATCTTCGTTTGGGGCACACGATAGCTCGTTGTAAAAATATATCCGAGAAATACACCTTTTGGGTGAGAAACATTAATCTATGATCCATGCTTCTCCCCGTTTTCTCAGAAAACATCGTTTAGGGCCTCAAAATGGCCTCGAAAGTTAAAAACTGCTAAAAATAGTAAATTGCCAAAATTGTCAAAAAACTATTTTGAGTCAATTGGAAAAGGTGGGTGGCCACCGATATCCACTTGGATCAAATGAAACATTGGGATCAAGGTGAAAATTTATGAAACCATTCCTTGGGAGCGGATGGATAATTTGGTCACTTAGTGCATGCCTAAACAAGCTTGTAGCATCTCACAGAGCTCAAAAATGTTGCTCCGTTAGTCTTTTATGCCCTGAGTTGGAATTGGCCAAGAGTCCCCAAAATGACTTGGGATGCGACTTGCAACTGGGAATAAAACGAAAACCGAGACTCAGATTGAGGAACCGTCATCTCCGTTGGATTCCTGGCATAGGATTTTAGCTAGAGAACCCCTCACTCCCGGCTCCAACCCCTCGGAAGTTGTTTTTTTCATTGATTTCGATAACTAGTGCTTTGCTCAGTAAGAAGCAATGCAACATTTTGATTTAGGGTTCCAATTTACGAAACCATGCCTCGGGAGTGGATGGAAAATGTGGTCACCTAGTCCATGCCTAAACAGGCATGCAGAATCTCATGGAGCTAAAAAATGATGCTCCGTTAGGCTTTTATGCCTCAAGGAGGAATTGCCAAGAGTCCCCGAAATGGTTTGGGATACAAATTGCAACTGGGAATGAAATGAAAACCGAGACTCAGATTGAGGAACCGTCGAATCTGATGGATTCCTGGGATAATATTTCATCTAGATCACCCCTCACTCATGAATTCCATGCCCCAGAAGTTGCTTTAATCATTGATTTTGAGAACTAGTGTTTTACTTAGTTTGAAGCAATGCAACATTTGTATTAAGGAGACAATTTATGAAACCATGCCTCGGGAGTGGATGAATAATTTGGTCACCTATTCCATGCCTAAGCAATCTTGCATCATCTCAATGAACTCAAAAATATTGCTCCTTTAGTCTTTTATGCCCTGAGCGAGAATTGGCCAAGAGTCCCCGAAATGGTTTGGGATGCGACTTGCAACTAGGCATAAAACAAAAACCAAGACTCGAATTGAGGAATCATTGTCTCTGCTGGATTCCTGGCATAGGATTTTAGCTAGATCACCCCTCACCCCCAGTTCCAACCACTCAGAAGTTGTTTTTTTCATCGATTTCGATAGCTAGTGCTTTTCTTAGTAAGAAGCAATGCAACATTTGGATTTAGGGGTCAAATTTATGAAAAATGGAAAATGTGGTCACCTAATCCATGCCTAAACAAGCATGAAAAATTTCATGGAGCTCAAAAATGATGCTCTGTTAGGCTTTTATGCCCGGAGGAGGAATTGCCAAGAGTCCCCGAAATGGTTTGGGATGCGACTTGCAACTGGGCATAAAAAAATAAATGAGACTCAGATTGAGGAACCGTCGACTCCGATGGATTGTTGGGATAAGATTTCAGATAGAGCAGCCCTCACTATTGGGTGCCATGCCTCGAAAATTGATTTACTCATTGATTTCGAGAACTAGCGTTTTGCTCAATTTGAAGAAAACCAACATTTGAATTAAGGGGTCCAATTTATGAAACATTGTCTCAGGAGCGGATGGAAAATATAGTCACCTAGTCCATGCCTAAAAAATCTTGGAGCATCTCACGAAACTAAAAAATATTGCTCCCTTAGGTTTTTATTCCCTCAAAAACAATTTGCCAAGAGTCCCCAAAATGGTTTGGGATGTGACTTGCAACTAGGCATATAACGAATATCTAGACTCGGATTGAGGAACTGTCGACTCCGATGGATTCCTGGGATAGGATTTCATCTAGATCACCCCTCACTCAAGGGTTCCATGCCTCAGAATTTTTTTCATTATTGATTTCGAGAACTAGTGTTTTTCTCAGTTTGAAGCAATGCAACATTTGGATTAAGGGGCCAATTTACGAAATCATGCCTTGGGAGCGGATGGATAATTTGGTCACCTAGTCCATGCCTAAACAAGCTTGCAACATCTCATGGAACTCTAAAATGTTTCTTCGTTAGTATTTTATGACCTGAGCAGGAATTGGCCAAGAGTCCTCGAAATGGTTTGGGATGTGACTTGCAACTAGGCATAAAACAAAAAATGAGACTCAGATTGAGGAACCATCATCTTTGTTGGATTCTTGGCATAGGATTTTAGCTAGATCACCCCTCACTCTCAGTTCCAACCGTCATCTCTGATGGATTCCTGGGATAGAATTTCATCTAGATCACCCCTCACTCATGAATTCCATGCCTCAGAAGTTGTTTTAATCATTGATTTCGAGAACTAGTGTTTTTCTTAGTTTGAAGCAATGCAACATTTGGATTAAGAGGACAATTTATGAAACCATGCCTTGGGAGCGGATGGATAATTTGGTCACCTATTCCATGCCTAATCAACCTTGTATCATCTCACGGAACTCAAAAATGTTGCTCCTTTAGTCTTTTATGCCCTGAGCGGGAATTGGCCAAGAGTCCCCGAAATGGTTTGGGAAGCGACTTGCAACTAGGAATAAAACAAAAATCAAGAATTGAATTGAGGAATCGTCATATCTGTTGGATACCTGACATAGGATGTTAGCTAGAGCACCCCTCACTCCCAGTTCCAACCACTCGGAAGTTGTTTTTTCATCGATTTCGATAACTAGTGCTTTGCTTAGTAAGAAGCAGTGCAACATTTGGATTTAGGGGTCCAATTTACGAAAAACATGCCTAGGGAGAGGATGGAAAATGTGGTCACCTAATCCATGCCTAAACAAGCATGAATAATCTCTTGGAGCTAAAAAATGCTACTCTGTTAGGCTTTTATGCCCGAAGGAGGAATTGCCAAGAGTCCCCGAAATGGTTTGGGATGCAACTTGCAACTAAGCATAAAACAAAAACCGAGACTCATATTGAGGAATTGTCGACTCCAATGGATTTCTAGGATAGGATTTCAGATAGATCACCCCTCACTCCTCGGTTCCATTCCTCGGAAATCGATTTACTCATTGATTTCGAGAACTAGTGTTTTGCTCAGTTTGAAGAAAACCAACATTTGGATTAAGGGGTACAATTTATGAAACAGTGTCTCGGGAGAGGATGGAAAATATAGTCACCTAGTCCATGCCTAAAAAATCATGGAACATCTCATGGAACTCAAAAATGTTTCTCCCTTAGGTTTTTATGCCCCCAAGAACAATTCGTCAAGAGTCCCCGAAATGGTTTGGGATGCGACTTGCAACTGGGCATATAACGAATATCAAGACTCGGATTGAGGAACCATCGACTCCAATGGATGCCTGGGATAGGATTTCATCTATATCACCCCTCACTCAAGGGTGCCATGCCTCAAAAGTTGCTTTAACCATTGATTTCGAGAACTAGTGTTTTTCTCAGTTTGAAGCAACGCAACATTTGGATTAAGGGGCCAATTTACGAAACCATGACTCAGGAACGGATGGATAATTTGGTCACCTAGTCCATGCCTAAACAATATTGCATCATCTCATGGAAATCTAAAATGTTGCTTCATTAGTCTTTTATGACCTGAGCAGGAATTGGCCAAGAGTCCTCGAAATGGTTTGGGATGCAACTTGCAACTGGGCATACAAAAAAAAATGAGACTCGAATTGAGGAACCGTTGTCTCTATTGGATTCTTGGCATAGGATATTAGCTATATCACCCCTCACTCTCGGTTCCAATCCCTCGGAAGTTGTTTTTTTCATCGATTTCGATAACTAGTGCTTTGCTTAGTAAGAAGCAATGAACATTTGGATTTAGGGGTCCAATTTACGAAACCATGCCTCTAGAGCGGATGGAAAATGTGGTCACCTAGTCCATGCCTAAACAAGCATGCAAAATCTCATGGAGCTCAAAAATGTTGCTCTATTAGTTTTTTATGCCCTCGGGAGCAATTGGCCAAGAGTCCCTGAAATGGTTTGGGATGTGACTTGCAACTAGGCATATAACGAATATCGAGACTCAGATTGAGGAACCATCAATTCCGATGGATTCCTGGGATATGATTTCATCTAGAGCACTCCTCACTCACTGGTGCCATGCCTCGGAAGTTGGTTTAATCATTGATTTCGAGAGCTAGTGTTTTTATCAGTTTGAAGCAATGCAACATTTGGATTAAGGGGCCAATTTACGAAACCATGCCTCGGGAGAGGATGGATATTTTTTTCACCTATTCAATTCATAAACAAGCTTCCATCATCTCACGGAACTCAAACATGTTTCTCCATTAGTTTTTCATGCCTTGAGCAGGAATTGGCCAAGAGTCCCCGAAATGGTTTGGGATGCAACTTGAAACTGGGCATAAAAAAAAAACCAAGACTCGGATTGAGGAACCATCATCTCTGTTGGATTCCTGGCATATGATTTTAGCTAGAGCACCCCTCATTCCCGATTTGATCCCCTAGGAAGTTGTGTTTTTTATCAATTTTGATAACTACTACTTTGCTTAGTAAGAAGCAATGCAACATTTGGATTTAGGGGTCCAATTTATGAAACCATGCCTCTGGACTAGATGGACAATGTGGTCAGCTAGTCTATGCCTAAAAAAGCATGCAAAATCTCATGGAGCTCAAAACTGTTGCTCCGTTAGGTTTTTATGCCCTCATGAACAATTAGCCAAGAGTCCCCGAAATGGTTTGGGATGCGACTTGCAATTGGGAATATAATAAATATCGAGAGTCAGATTGAGGAACCATTGACTCCGATGGATTCTTGGTATAGGATTTCATCTAGAGCACCCCTCACTCACGGGTGCCATGCCTCAGAAGTTGCTTTAATCATTGATTTCGAGAACTAGTGTTTTACTTAGTTTGAAGCAATGCAACATTTGGATTAAGGGGCCAATCTATGAAACCATGCCTCAGGAGAGGATGGATAATTTTGTCACCTTGTCCATGCCTAAACAAGTTGCAGCATCTCACGGAAATCAAAAATGTTGCTTCGTTAGTCTTTTATGCCCTGAGCGAGAATTGGCCAAGAGTCCCTGATATGGTTTGGGATGCAACTTGCAACTGGGCATAAAATGAAAATCGAGACTCAGATTGTGGAACCGTCGTCTCTGTTGGATTCTTGGCATAGGATTTTAGCTAGAACACCCCTCACTTCCAGTTCCAACCCCTCGGAAGTTGTTGTTTTCATTGATTTCGATAACTAGTGCTTTGCGCAGTAAGAAGCAATGCAACATTTGGATTTAGGGGTCTAGTTTACGAAACCATGCCTCTGGAGAAGATGGAAAATGTGGTCATCTAGTCCATGCCTAAACAAGTATGCAAAATCTCATGGATCTAAAAAATGCTACTTCATTAGGCTTTTATGCCCCGAGGAGAAATTTCCAAGAGTCCCAAAAATGGTTTGGGATGCGACTTGCAACTGGACATAAAACGAAAACCAAGACTTGGATTGAGGAACTGTCAACTCTGATGGATTCCTGGGATAGGATTGTAGCTAGATCACCCCTCACTCCTAGGTGCCATGCCTCATAAGTTTCTTTACTCATCAATTTCGAGAATTAGTGTTTTGTTTAGTTTGAAGAAAACCAACATTTGGATTAAGGGGTCCAATTTATGAAACACTGCCTTGGGAGCGGATGGAAAATATAGTCACATATTCCATGCCTAAACAATCTTGTAGCATCTCAGGGAACTCAAAAAAATTTCTTCGTTAGTCTTTTATGCCCTGAGCGGGAATTGGCCAAGAGTCCGTGAAATGGTTTGGGATGCGACTTGCAACTGGGCATAAAATGAAAACCGAGACTCAGATTGAAGAACCGTCATCTTTGTTGGATTTCTGGCATAGGAGTTTAGCTATATCACCCCTCACTCCCGGTTCCAACCCCTCAGAAGTTGTTTTTCTCATCGATTTTGATAACTAGTGTTTTGCTCAGTAAGAAGCAATGCAACATTTGGATTTAGGGGTCCAATTTACAAAACCATGCCTTAGGAGCGGATGGACAATGTGGTCACCTATTCCATGCCTAAACAAGCATGCAGAATCTCATGGAGCTCAAAAATGTTGCTCCGTTAGGATTTTATGCCCGGAGGAGGAATTTCCAAGAGTCCATGAAATGGTTTGGGATGCGACTTGCAACTAGGCATAAAATGAAAAATGAGACTCAGATTGAGGAACCATCGACTCTGATGGATTCCTGGGATAGGATTTTAGCTAGAGCACCCCTCACTCTTGGTTCCATCCCCTCAGAAGTAGTTGTTTTCATCGATTTCGATAACTAGTGCTTTGCTTAGTAAGAAGCAATGTAACATTTGGATTTAGCGGCCAATTTATGAAACCATGCCCCAGGAGATGATGGATAATTTGGTCACCTAGTCCATGCCTAAAAAATCTTGCATGATCTCACGGAACTCAAAAAAAATTCTCCGTTAGTCTTTTATGCCCTGAGCGAGGATTGAGGAACCGTCATCTTTGTTGGATTCCTAGCATAGGATTTTAGCTAGAGAACCCATCACTCCCAGTTCACTCCCAGTTCACTCTCGGTTCATGATTAGATTCTAGTTTCCCTAAACATTAGTTTTGAGGCTGCATGTATTACTGTCCAAGAGGTTGGGAGAAAGAAGAGGAACCTCACTTATTTTCGAGAAAAGGGACACAACACTCCCTATTGTAGGGGAAGGCTAGTATAAGAAGTAGCATTTACCAGATAGACGGGGGATAAAAGTAGTCTTTGACCACTAATTCCATAATGGGATCATCCTTTTTAAGCAGGACAAGGAATAAAATATATTCAAGGGAATTTTATGTATTTCCATCAAGGACATGGACAATTCTGATGTGGACAATTTTGCATGGAGGAATTTCTCCCGGACCTCTTCATGAAAGATTGTGAATCTATGGTGCATGTACAAATATGTGAGATGTGAGTTTATGATAATATTTTGAATTCTCCAATAACATTCTCCATTGACCTTGTGTAAACCATTCCATTTGGTTTTTGTTGCACTAAGTGTAAAGAACAATGTTGGAGAATTATAAGACGTAAGTTAGGTATGAGCTATTTGTTACCTTTTTATTACCTTTTATTTTAATTGTATCCATATTTTGTATTGATCAAATGAGTAATTAACCCGAAACTGATGCCAATAGACACAAACTCAATCCTAAGGTCAATTAAGGAGAAAACATAATACATGCTAATTAATCTAGGAGTCAAGCATGCAAACAAACCTTCTCATAAAGAAGCGTTAATTGGTGATGGAATCCAACACCACAGAATCGATGCGCGAAGGGGCTAAGTTTCGGCAAGTGGGAAAGTTACATTGACAACCTGCTTAACGAACTAACACCCTGGTGCAAGTTACCTCACCGAGCAATGGGAAACCCTCCAAGGATTCCAAGTGAGTCTAGCCAACATTGATTCCAGGTACAACACCACCTTCCCTGTGTTGTCACCTTGTGTAGGAAGTCTAAAATATTATGGCCTCTATGGTACCACCTACTATACCAAAGCAGAGGGGGGATAGTCGACAGTCGACACCAAGACCAACAAAGCAGGGTTGATTACTCTGAGGGCCCCAATACGACCTCGTGATTGACCCTTGTGTTAGAAGGGATTCCCAAAGTTAGTGATATAGAAATTGGATTTCACTCCCTAACTCAAGGCTTTATGTTTATTTAGCATCTTTGGAAATTTATTCTCACAATAATATTCCAAATCTCTACACCTAAGCTAAGATGGGTTTGAAGATCCCTAGAAAAGTTGCTAGATAAATTTTAATTAGTGCTTGATTTTAGGTTGTTGTTACTCAAAGAAGTGGTCGTGAAACTGATGGCATTTTGAATCGACTCTTTAAACCATGCAAGAGGAAAATGAAATGCAAGAAATTCAACTTCGTTGAAAACTAGCTATGGGAAGGAGCAAGAGGTTTTAAGCAAAGAAATAATTTCTTGATAGATTACTATGTGTGCAGTACTGTAAAATGACCCAAATTTTAAAAATACCATGCAAATGTCATAGTTCACTTAGTACACTTATACAACATTGAATCAAATGTCATCATTTCTAACATAGTAAACTATTATGATTATAGAGATCACCATACACATCTTGAATACTCATAAAGAAAAAATGATACAAATCCTTGTTTCATAAGAGGAATGTCACATAAGGATTTCAAAGTAAGATACAACAATCATTTACATGATCTAGGTTCTTATTCATGCCCCCCTTCATTGGACCAAAAGAAAACACGATTCAAAAATCCATGCTCTCCACTTTTTAATAAAACATGATTCAAATACATCCTCTCCTCTTTTTAGTCCTTGCAAAGAAAGGACTATAATTTTTAATAGTGACTAGGGGAAATAAAAAAGCTTGAAACTATTTTATATTAAAGAGTATATAGGGGTACACACATGCATATACTTAACCCAAGAGGGTGGGAGTGAGAATATGCATTAGGGAAACTATTTTTTAGATGGTTGTGATATAAATACATGCAAATCAACAAGAAAATATATGGGTAAATATGACGGTATTGAAAAAGAATTCAATAGTTTAATTTGGCCAATAGAAAAGTATAAAACAAAAGGTATGAAAAATGATTTTTAATTATGCTATGACTAGTTCTTATTATCAATGTTTTTACCACCTTTGGCTTACATCTTGTAAACCCCAATATTATTCCTCACATATGTATCATTTTTTTGAAATCTAAACTTTTCTCTATCTTACAACGCTAAGTAGGCCTATCATTCAATATTTCAACAAAACATTGCATATGCCTCAATTTTCATTCATTAATATGCCTAATATATGGTTATTCATTCCAAATATAAGTCAAGCAAATGCCACCCTTCCCCAAGCGACATTGGCATTCTCATTTATACTCCATATTAGGATACATTGGTCAGTTTCCCTCAACCACTAAAGTTAGCACGAATGTCTTCCACTTGTATTAGTGGATGTGATTAATGCATGGAAATGTGTCCCGTAATGTTCCAAACAGACATTGTTAAGGTGCTTGTAGATACTTGAAGATACTTGATTTGATTGCTTTCTCAAATTGGATCATCCAAAGTTGATCTAATAGTGGCACTCTTCACTTTGTGGTTTCTCCTAATTATGGTTGGTGATATTTTTGGATTTTCTCTCAGGCGTGTTGATGCAGGAGCATCTGCTCACATTGGAAATTTTGAAATTTTGATTAGGCCTTAGGGTCTTGAACCAGCGCAATAAGGGGTTTTTGTAAACTCATTGTAAATTATTTTGAAATTCCTTAGTTTTGGAGTTCAATTCTAGAAGGTTTTAGTGAAAGTAGTGAATACCAATTAGTGATGAGTCATAGGAATTAGGTGTCAATGAGTCATGAAACTAAATTTCCAAATTTACGGAATGACTCGAGGGGATGTAAAAGATCTGAGTTTCGAAACATTGTAGAGGATAGGATTGAAAATTATATTATTAGAATCAATTCAATATTTACAGGAGTTAGTTGTAGTGAAATGGAAGTGCAATCATGATCTATATAGTGTATTGGTTATAGAACTAACTCAACATGAGTGGAATTTTCATACAGGTAATTGGAAGTCTGGTATGCCTTGTCTTTGCTTGTAATGTATGGGATATTTCTTATTTATGAAACCGTGGTACAAGAAATAGTTGTGATACTTGTGAAATAATGTTGACATGTATTTCCCTGTGTTAAATGAGCATATTTGAGGAGAAGAACCTCACTCGAATGGAAATATGAAGAAGTTCGATAGTAAAAGAAATCAAGTTACTTCTGGCTAACTATAGGAAGAGAAATAAGCATGCATGAAGGAAGTGGTAATAGGATATTTTGGCCAATAGATAGTTTGGGTCTTTTGGGAAATAGATAGTTTGCAAACATATTCAAATATATCAAGAAAAAATGACCTATTGGTATATTGATAGACCCAAAAAGAGGGACAATGAAACTCAACATTCTCGCTAGGTTTCATTCGCATCAATGAAGCTAATCCTTTGTTCTTTCCCGCATGCAAAATCAAACTAGATATCCTCCTTATCCAGTGGCCTTGAAGATCCTATGTGCCCTCTATTATAGATCTCCCCCTCAAGATGTCTCACAGATCTTTGTGCCCTCTATGCACATCTCCTCCTTGCGGAAAGGTTTCAGTCTGGCTCTCTTTGGAAAAATCGTGGCAGGGTTTCATTCTGTCTCTGTTTGGAAAAATTGTGGCAGGATTTTATCCTGGCTTTGTTTGGAAAATAGGGGTCAGCGTTGAGTTTTTCGAAAATATGAGTCGCATAGGCGGGAATTCATGTGTATAACATATATCATATGTTACATATAATATATATAATATATAATATATATTACATACGTAATATATGTAACATATATTATATATGTAATATTTATTATATATTATATATAATATATGTAGCATATATTATTTATGTAACATATAATATATATTATATATGTATTATATATAATATATTATAGAATAATATTAACATATATAATGTTGACAATGACATAGTATAGTAATGATCCATGACAAAGTCGATGATAATAATGAAGACAATGACGATGATAATGATGATGATGATGATGATGATGATGATGATGATGATGATGATGACAATTTTGGTTATGGTGATGACAATGATGCCATTAAATTGAGAGGACATGGGTAAATTGAGCACCCTCCAATTTTGAGATGGATGGGATAGAGGCCCCATATATTATCTCAATAAGTGTGCCATTGTAAAATATATCAAACTACCACATCACGAAGTGCATCTCCATAGCACTAAACCCAAGGTATCATGCACCCACTAATTTCTCCAAATGTAAATCAACCAAAATAAAGTGAAGGGGATAGAATACCACAATCCCACCACATCACATGAAATTCTCCACTAGGGGAAAACACTTTCGGAGAAACCAAAAGCTAGCACTCCCTCTTTGAGAGGAAAGTGTTTTCTCCAACACTAGTCTTGTCCCTTTCTACCTCAATTGTACTTTTAACCTACAAATCCAAGTCTACTGCAATATCAAAATCAATATTCATTGATCCCACACGAGGTTCTAGAAATTCCTCCTAAACATCACTCTCGTCCATCATGGCATCACTCCACCTCCATGTGGACATTCAAGGGCCATTCAAGGAGATGATAGAAATTTCAACACCTCCAACATCGAGGAAACCATTTCTCTTGAATGGGGATGACATGTTAAGGCCCTACTTTATCCTCCTTACTTTGGATTACCTAGGAATTAATAATTAATGTACGAGACCATATTCTTTGAATAAGGCTTTCTAGGTAGTTAGTTGTTAGTTACTCAATGTAAAAGGGTCCTATTTATTAAATAATTCCCATTAAGTGATTCATATTTATTATGAATGAAAGGGTTATATATCTTTGTCCCTGTTATTTAATTTTCTACTATTTATATTTCTTAGGTAATTTCTCAATAATCATTGTTTCTACTAGTCAAGTACATTACATTATTACCTCCATCGCGCTTGTACTCCTCCAAGTGACATGTTAGCCTCTTGTGAAATAATGCTCCTGTGTAAGGGATAATTTATTGCATATGAAACTAAGGATACTTTCATAGCTTGTGAGATGCATCTAATTGTTGTAATATCACACATCACATAAATTTTGCTTTCTAGAGATCATCAAAATCATTTCCATACAAGAAAAAAATTTAGTGTATATTTAGTATTTTAGGTTCTATTGCATAGAGTGGGTTTGTGAGTGATATTTGAGTCTAGAAACCCTCACATATCATCAAGGTATGCATACAGTCTATCCATGTTAAATTTCGGTGCATACAAAAAAAAATTGAAAAAAAATCAACATTGGCCCCATTCACAAGTCATTTTTGCTCATCATGTACTCTAGCTCTAGTACAGTGCCTTTTAATATATGTTTCCTTTAAATTTCGATTGATAAAAAAAAAAAAAAATGAGGACGATATGGGTCAATACATAGAGTGGGTGGGTGAGTAATATTTGAGTCTGGGAACCATTCCATATCGTCAAGGCACGTGAACAATCTATCCATGTCAAATTTCAGTGCATACAAAAACATTTTGAAAGAATTTCAACGTTGGCCCCATTCACATGTTACTGTTGTCCATCATGTACTCTATCCCTAGTATAATTTCTTTTAGTTGTTTCCTTTAAAATACGATAGAGATGCACATCCTCACATCTATTACTGTAACAGAATGCAATAATGTCGATAAATAAGTACTTGATTAACCACATAAGCTTCAATATCAGTTATTTATTGTCTTTGATTTTTGCTCTCATATAAATACTCTTTTGGTCTATACGAAATATTAATACAGATCATTATTTAAATATGAAATCTCATCTATTTCCTTCTTCTCAGCATGACCAAAATCATGGGCCTAATTGGCATGATTTTGGTTCTGAACGACACAGACAATGAATATAAAGAGTGGGTGTGTAAGTGATCTTTGAGTCTCGAAACCCTCCCATATCGTCAAGGAATAAAAAAAAGTCTATCCATGTCAAATTTTGGTGCATACATAAACATTTTGAAAAAAAAATCAATGTTGGCCCCATTCACAGGTCATTGTTTCCCATCATGTACTCTAACCCTAGTACAATGTATTTTAATAGTTGTTTCCTTTAAAATTCGATCGAGAAAATTAAAACAAAATGAGGATGACATGGGTTGATATATAAAGTGGGTGTGTGAGTGATATTTGAGTCTGGAAACCCTCCCATATCTTCAAGGCATGCAAAAATTCTATCCATGTCAAATTTTGGTGCATACAAAAACATTTTGAAAAAAAAATCAACATTAGCCCCATTCACAGGTCATTGTTGCACATCATGTACTCTAGCCCTAGTACAATGTCTTTTAATATTAGTTTCCTTTAAAATTTGACCGAGAAAATTAAAACGAAATGAGGACGAGATCGGTCGATATATAGAGTGGGTGTGTGAGTAATATTTGAGTCTAGAAACCCTTCCATATAATCAAAGCATGTGAACAGTGTATCCATGTCAAATTTTAGTGCATACATAAACATTTTGAAATAATTTCAACATTGGCCCCATTCATAGGTTACAACTATCCATCATGTACTCCATCCCTAGTACAATGTCTTTTAGCTATTTCCTTTAAAATACAATCGAGACACACATCCCCACATCTAGTGCAATACCTTAGCTATCATCAAGACCTATTTCCCTGGTACACACAAACTTAAGGTTCTTAGGGCACAAGACCTTAGCTATCATAAAAGAATGAAAACAAGTTCCTTATAATATTGTTGAAGATTCTGAAGCTGATCAAGAGCCTTTAACAAGTCCTCAAACCAACATAACAAAAATTTGAACATTAAGAGGGATATAGGAATCATGATTAGGTTTTGTACATTGAAAATGGGTGTACATGCATAAACATTGAAAGTTGGAAACAATGGCCTAAATCCCTAGCTAAACCTTCTTGAGCTCATGAACCACCATCTAAAAACACCTAAAAACCATGACACGAGTCCTCTCTAGAGAGTCTTTGGCATCCAATTAGTTGAATATGGATGAAATTATAAGGTCTTCTTGATCATCATGGATGGGTCTTATGTTCATGACTATAGTCCACTTGTATTCCAAAGGTCCACTTTAAAGGGTCTATGTTGTGGTTTAAGGCCTTGATTGTGGCACATTAGATCAATAATATTAATCTAGGGAATAATTCTCTAGATTTCTCCCCCGAACAATGGTATGAGACCCACCTGTCATGAAAAAAGCCTTCTAATTGAACCCATATCCCACTCTAAGGATATTTACCTCCTATAGAGGGCATGTTTTGTGGTTAATTTGTATCCTTGTGCATGGCCATTGGTCCCTAGATTATGACATCTAGGTCCTAAATTATTTATATAGAACCACAAAAAAATTCATAAGAGTCATGTGCACCCATTGAAACAATAAACACAACCATATCATGTGCAACCATGAATCTAAGACCCATCATATGCAACCATTGAAACAATAAACACAACCATATCCATGGCTTCTCGGGGTAGTTTTTAAATGGGCGATTGGAAATGTTGAAGTAATTTAAGAAAGGTTTACATACTAATTGAAATTATTTTATTTAATAATCAGTTCATCATCTTGATGATGACCTTCTATCATGATTTTCTAATTGGAAATATGCTTATATGTTTTGTAAAGAGAGGGAGTAAATCCTCATAGATTCAAGGACACGAAACATATATAATTTTTTAGAAAGTATAATTGGTATAGATATACGAAGAAAAAAAACTAAGAGTAAGTGTTTGTAATAAATAATGAAGGATACAAGGAATGTTTACCATATCCTTTCTTTTAAGAATCTATAACATCATGGTATGTCATCATGATGACCACTTTGATGTCATATCCTTATCAGAATCATATATGTTAGTTTCATGAAGTCACTTCATTCTGCCTAGAGGGGCATCAGGTACAATTTTTATATTTGAGAAGGAAAACCCAATATCAATGGCCTCTAATACATCCTTCGAGGGAGGACAAGTTTCCCCAATCAACTCTTCTAGGAATACTATATCAATTTTTGTTTAAGTAAATGGTTGTTGATTTTCTTTAGCAAGAGAAACTTCATCATCTCACATTGGTTGCTTAGGAAAATTCCAATTTTTTTATTTCGATTTGGTCCCTTTTCCCCTTGAAGGATGAGCTCTTGCATGGGGATAAATATCATGTAAATGTCATGTATGTACACAATCTTGTTCTAAATATCCAAAAAAAAATTATGTAACTACCCAAAGTATTCTCAATATCCTCAAAAATTGATATATACCAAGAATGAAATTTCTCAATTTTCATTCCTTGTTCCTTGTTCTGTGTTCCTCATTCCTCATTCCTTGTTCCTTGTGTTAGGGTCCTATGATATAGTCATATGGTCTCCAGTTACCTATTTGGAAAATTTGCTCTGATCATTTTGAGAATGTCTTCATGATACGAAGCTCAAGAGTAATGGTCCAGTGGTGTATCTTATGTTTCAAAGAGGTTTCCAGGTATATCCAAAGTTGGCAAGTGATGGTTTGAACTTTTGAATATAAAAGGTCAAAGAAATAGCATTCAGCAGCTAAGGGTCAATTTTTTGTGTGTTGTAAGCTGCCGAAAGTTCCCAGTTTCGACAGCTAAAAAGGCAGGCCCAACTCTTAGTTAGTTGTCGAAAGTGTAGAGTCTGCTAACGGTTATACTATCCCATAGGGTTCTCAAACCACCATCATTACACAGGTCATGATGATCTTAAATACTACTCAAATCGTCTTTAAAAATCATTTGTCACAATCTAGGTGTTTTATTATGATTTTAATTGATGTTTTAAAAAATCATTAAACCCTAAGCTATCAGATCCGAAATCCTTACTGTCATTTCATGACTCTGCCATCGTTAAAAATCATTTGTCATTATCAAATTCGCCTAGCAAACCATATGGAGCTCTCTGTCTTGAATGAGCATTATAGTTTCTTGTCTACCAAGTGTTCATTTCAAAGGTTGTCATTCAAACCACTAGTCTACCTCACGCATTTTCCTCATTTGAATTCCATTTCACCCTACATCAGCGTTGATCTTCCACTCCAACCCGATTTTTTTGTTTGCAGGTATTAACATTTGTTGCAGATGGCCAATGGAGTAAATTTTCTCAGGAATGAGTTGAATGATGTCTTATATCTGGAATCTCATCATGAGATTTGCCAGATGTTCAAAGAAGTAGGTTGCTATAGGTATTGTGAGAAATTGCAGGGGTAGCACCAAGGTGTTGTTGAAGCCTTTACTCAAAGCTTTGATGGAACAAAAGTAACCTTGGGTCCAATGGTAATGAAAATTGATGAAGCCAGTGTTGAAGCAACAACATAGATGCCTAGGTAAGGTGAGATATGGTTTAAAACAAATGCCACTAAGGATATTGAGTTTAGGTCTTACCTTAAGCCTGAATTTCAAAGCATTATTTGGTAGAAGGATGTTCCCAGGTCTTACCTAGAGGAGAAATGGTAGCATTTGCTTAAGGAAATTCAAGTGTACATCACTTGTGAGGGTAGATATGGTAGAGTCATGCTCTATCACTTCAAACTGATGAATCATTTTACAGGAAAGTGTCCTATGAATTTACCCCATTACCTTCATAGGAGCTTGACTAAGATGTCACACCAAGATCAAGCTAAGACTGATAATGTGCACGGTAGGATTTTCCATCATGGCCTAATAAATATTATAGTGATGGAGGAACTCCAAAGAAGAGAGAATACATGGGATTATCTCCTATTTGGGGAGAATTTGAGCAAGAGATCTAGCATAAGGGTAATAAGACACCTACAAACAAGTCATATACACCAAATAATAACAAGAGAAAGACAAGGGATCTGTCACCAATTCAGACAGAAGAGCCAACTCCTTCATCTAGTTTCAAGAAGAAAAAAAAGAAACTTGATTTTGATCAAGGAATTGAGGGCCAAAAAAATGTTTCTAATAGGAACATTCTGAATTTTCCATACTCAAATTCTGAGTCTGAACCACCTATGGAGGAGAGAGGTGAAACTGAGGTTGAATCTCCATACTTTGAAGTACCTGAGACATCAATAAAGAAGAATATCAACAAATCTTTAAATATTCAGAAGTTGAAGAAGGCGATAGAAGAGCTCAAGTTGTTAGACAGACATATAAAATCAGTAAATCAAACCCTGCATAACACATCAGATGAGGTAAGAGATTTTTTTGAAAGGTTAGCTAAAATGCATGTAAAGGAGCATAAGAAGAATAAGAAATTTTTCAAGGAGAATAATAAGTTGCATAAAATGGTTAGGTGCTTAAGGATCAAACTAATGCTTAAATATCCTAAGCCATGAACACATCCTCATCTAGAATCTCTAGCAGAAGCTGTTGTGAACCTCAATGAAGATCCTGAGGGTAGACAGATCGAAGAAATTCCATTTTTGCAATTTTGGAAACGATTTCAAAGACCTGCAGTTTTGGCATCTTAGCTGGGTTTGAAAAGGCGTTGTTAGTTGTCGAATCCCATGACTTTTAGAAACTTATCCTACTCGGTTTTAGACACGTAAGTTGTCAAAAGCACAAACAGAGGTGGAACGTTAGTCTTTTTTCCCAAATCGAATATTTTTTCTGCCAAATGATTCAAGGAAGGTTTCAAATGAGTTATAACTTTAAAATGGATAAATATCATCCTCTTTTCCAGGGTTTAGTGGTAAATACAAAGGATAAAAGGCTCAAAATTTATCCTATTTTTGGTTGAATATTTGCCAAGGTGCTAGAAAAGGATCTCGAGTTGCCTTGTCATCACCCAAAAGACTGTCGAAGATGTCGAAGATTGTTGAGGAATACCATATTGTGATAAGGGCTTGAACCCTTAAGATGGGACTTGATCCTACTTTTGTGAAACTGTTTGAATATGTAATATTTTTAGTATTTCAGATCCTCTTTGATAGGATCTTAGGTTTTGATGTACAGGCTATAAAGCCTATGCTTTCAAAGGAATAAGGGGTTTCGACTTGGTGGGACCTGATGGGAGGATAGTCTAGAAACATCACTATCTATTGTAAATATGTTCAACAGGCTGTAAGTGACTTTTGGATGAATATAAAGGCATTGTGTTTCCATATTCTTGTGTCATGATTATGTGGTGAAGTTTTTCTTGATGTAAATTGTCATTCTCTTTTTTCTCATATTGTTTTATTTTCTCATTGCTTATAAGAAGATTATGCTCAGGATTTGTCTTGGACACCTTGATCTAGCTTAAAACAATGTTTATGTTTTCTTCCGAAAATTGAATGTAGAATTCAGATAATCTCTACTCTACATTTGAAATGACCCTTGATATTTTCCTCTTTCCATATCACAAATAATAAGGATCCATTGATGTGACTGTCTTGCATGGTTACATATATCTATGTTATTCATTCATCAAATCATCTTTAACCTTTGACTCCATTTTTCCCAATGGCCCTCTTTTGTTGTCTCGACCAAAAACTTAAAAAACAAACCTTTTGTCCTCATAGCTATCCTAACACCCCTTTCAAACAAATATATATTATATAGAGAGAGCCCTCTCTGAGTCTTGGAGGGATAGATCCTTGACTCCAAGTGGTTTTGTGGTTACCTCTGTCGATTTCTCCTTCGGCCTAAGAAATTACAGAGTGCTAACACCTTGTTCCTTGTTCCTCGTTCTTTGACCCTGGTGTAGTCCCCAAGATCCATTATTTTTTTACAAAACATACTAATGGCATAAAATGTCCCACAAAAAGACCAAATTAATATCTGCTACATAAGTCTTTTGTTTTTTTTCAAGGAATATGTAACAAATCTCAATTCTAAGAAGATTCAAATAGGACCTAAGAACCTTAAGTTATTTCCTTAACCATGGGTGACATAACACTATCATTCAATAGTCAAATTGTTACATTTAATTGTCAGACATCATGTGTACTGAGGGCTTGAGCCACCACAAA
>SNQJ01S0170509.1:3158-13932 GCA_010110895.2 Picea sitchensis | reverse complement strand
TTTTTTTGTTTGCAGGTATTAACATTTGTTGCAGATGGCCAATGGAGTAAATTTTCTCAGGAATGAGTTGAATGATGTCTTATATCTGGAATCTCATCATGAGATTTGCCAGATGTTCAAAGAAGTAGGTTGCTATAGGTATTGTGAGAAATTGCAGGGGTAGCACCAAGGTGTTGTTGAAGCCTTTACTCAAAGCTTTGATGGAACAAAAGTAACCTTGGGTCCAATGGTAATGAAAATTGATGAAGCCAGTGTTGAAGCAACAACATAGATGCCTAGGTAAGGTGAGATATGGTTTAAAACAAATGCCACTAAGGATATTGAGTTTAGGTCTTACCTTAAGCCTGAATTTCAAAGCATTATTTGGTAGAAGGATGTTCCCAGGTCTTACCTAGAGGAGAAATGGTAGCATTTGCTTAAGGAAATTCAAGTGTACATCACTTGTGAGGGTAGATATGGTAGAGTCATGCTCTATCACTTCAAACTGATGAATCATTTTACAGGAAAGTGTCCTATGAATTTACCCCATTACCTTCATAGGAGCTTGACTAAGATGTCACACCAAGATCAAGCTAAGACTGATAATGTGCACGGTAGGATTTTCCATCATGGCCTAATAAATATTATAGTGATGGAGGAACTCCAAAGAAGAGAGAATACATGGGATTATCTCCTATTTGGGGAGAATTTGAGCAAGAGATCTAGCATAAGGGTAATAAGACACCTACAAACAAGTCATATACACCAAATAATAACAAGAGAAAGACAAGGGATCTGTCACCAATTCAGACAGAAGAGCCAACTCCTTCATCTAGTTTCAAGAAGAAAAAAAAGAAACTTGATTTTGATCAAGGAATTGAGGGCCAAAAAAATGTTTCTAATAGGAACATTCTGAATTTTCCATACTCAAATTCTGAGTCTGAACCACCTATGGAGGAGAGAGGTGAAACTGAGGTTGAATCTCCATACTTTGAAGTACCTGAGACATCAATAAAGAAGAATATCAACAAATCTTTAAATATTCAGAAGTTGAAGAAGGCGATAGAAGAGCTCAAGTTGTTAGACAGACATATAAAATCAGTAAATCAAACCCTGCATAACACATCAGATGAGGTAAGAGATTTTTTTGAAAGGTTAGCTAAAATGCATGTAAAGGAGCATAAGAAGAATAAGAAATTTTTCAAGGAGAATAATAAGTTGCATAAAATGGTTAGGTGCTTAAGGATCAAACTAATGCTTAAATATCCTAAGCCATGAACACATCCTCATCTAGAATCTCTAGCAGAAGCTGTTGTGAACCTCAATGAAGATCCTGAGGGTAGACAGATCGAAGAAATTCCATTTTTGCAATTTTGGAAACGATTTCAAAGACCTGCAGTTTTGGCATCTTAGCTGGGTTTGAAAAGGCGTTGTTAGTTGTCGAATCCCATGACTTTTAGAAACTTATCCTACTCGGTTTTAGACACGTAAGTTGTCAAAAGCACAAACAGAGGTGGAACGTTAGTCTTTTTTCCCAAATCGAATATTTTTTCTGCCAAATGATTCAAGGAAGGTTTCAAATGAGTTATAACTTTAAAATGGATAAATATCATCCTCTTTTCCAGGGTTTAGTGGTAAATACAAAGGATAAAAGGCTCAAAATTTATCCTATTTTTGGTTGAATATTTGCCAAGGTGCTAGAAAAGGATCTCGAGTTGCCTTGTCATCACCCAAAAGACTGTCGAAGATGTCGAAGATTGTTGAGGAATACCATATTGTGATAAGGGCTTGAACCCTTAAGATGGGACTTGATCCTACTTTTGTGAAACTGTTTGAATATGTAATATTTTTAGTATTTCAGATCCTCTTTGATAGGATCTTAGGTTTTGATGTACAGGCTATAAAGCCTATGCTTTCAAAGGAATAAGGGGTTTCGACTTGGTGGGACCTGATGGGAGGATAGTCTAGAAACATCACTATCTATTGTAAATATGTTCAACAGGCTGTAAGTGACTTTTGGATGAATATAAAGGCATTGTGTTTCCATATTCTTGTGTCATGATTATGTGGTGAAGTTTTTCTTGATGTAAATTGTCATTCTCTTTTTTCTCATATTGTTTTATTTTCTCATTGCTTATAAGAAGATTATGCTCAGGATTTGTCTTGGACACCTTGATCTAGCTTAAAACAATGTTTATGTTTTCTTCCGAAAATTGAATGTAGAATTCAGATAATCTCTACTCTACATTTGAAATGACCCTTGATATTTTCCTCTTTCCATATCACAAATAATAAGGATCCATTGATGTGACTGTCTTGCATGGTTACATATATCTATGTTATTCATTCATCAAATCATCTTTAACCTTTGACTCCATTTTTCCCAATGGCCCTCTTTTGTTGTCTCGACCAAAAACTTAAAAAACAAACCTTTTGTCCTCATAGCTATCCTAACACCCCTTTCAAACAAATATATATTATATAGAGAGAGCCCTCTCTGAGTCTTGGAGGGATAGATCCTTGACTCCAAGTGGTTTTGTGGTTACCTCTGTCGATTTCTCCTTCGGCCTAAGAAATTACAGAGTGCTAACACCTTGTTCCTTGTTCCTCGTTCTTTGACCCTGGTGTAGTCCCCAAGATCCATTATTTTTTTACAAAACATACTAATGGCATAAAATGTCCCACAAAAAGACCAAATTAATATCTGCTACATAAGTCTTTTGTTTTTTTTCAAGGAATATGTAACAAATCTCAATTCTAAGAAGATTCAAATAGGACCTAAGAACCTTAAGTTATTTCCTTAACCATGGGTGACATAACACTATCATTCAATAGTCAAATTGTTACATTTAATTGTCAGACATCATGTGTACTGAGGGCTTGAGCCACCACAAAAGAAACATACAAAGAATATTTGTCTTATGAACAATAAATGGTACTATCCATTTTGAGGTTTGGAATAGAGATTGTTATTATAGAATACACTACATTGCACCATAATATAAGCCCTACACTCCTTGCAAACCATGTAACACCATCCAAATTAGACACAATATTCTTGTGACGAATTAGTTATACTATCGATGAACTGTTTTCATCGATAGTATAGCTAATTCATTGCAAGATTATTTACATTTGTCTCTCTTGAGATGATATCAAATGATGCTTAGATTCATTTCATATTTGGTTTATCAACTTGAAATTAAAATTTCATACTTTGCAAGCTAGCTGGACCTTGAGTCAAATACAAATATGAAATTTGGCATCATTAACATATCTACTAAAACATATGAAAATTAGGGTTTATGGTTTCCATGATGATATGATGATGGAATAAAGTGGGCGTGTGAGTGAAATTTGAGTTCAGAAACCCTCCCATATCATTAAGGCATGAGGATAGTCTATCCAGGTCAAATTTCAATGCATACATATACAGTTTGAAAAAATTTCAACGTTGGCCCCATTCACATGTCATTGTTGCCCGCCTCTAGTATTTTTATGGCATTGATTAAGAAATCAACAAAAAAGAGGTACTTTTCATCACAACTATGAAACAAATATATTGTGTATACATTAATTTAGAACCTGAAATAAAAATGAATAAAGACTGACGAAAACGTAAAACTTGCGTCAACCAAATTGTGTACTTTGAAAGAAAATTAGGGTTTATGGTTTACATGATGAATTGATGATGGAAGAAAGTGGGCGTGCCAGTATAATTTGAGTCTAGAAACCTCACATATTGTTAAGGCATGCGAATAGTATATCCATGATAAATTTCAATCCATACAGAAACTGTTTGAAAAAAATTCAATGTTGGCCCCATTCACAAGTCACTATTTCCGGTGTCTAGTCCTGGTACAATTTCCGTTCCTTGTTATGTGTTCCTCGTTCCTCATTCCTTGTTACTTGTTACTTTTTCCTCCTTCCTTGACCATGGTGTAGTCCCTAAGATCCATTATTTTTGTAGAAAACATACTAATGGCATAAAATGTCCCACACAAAGACCAAATTAATATCCGCTACATAAGTCTTTTGTCTTTTTTCAAGGACTATGTAACAAATCTCAATTCTAAGAAGATTCAAATAGGACCTAAGAAACTTAAGTTTTTTCCTTAACCATGGGTGACATAACAATATTATTCAATAGTCAAATTGTTACATTTCGTTGTCAGGCATCATGTGTACTGAGGGCTTGAGCCACCACAAAGGAAACATACAAAGAATATTTGTCTTATGAAAAAGATATGGTACTATCCATTTTGAGGTTTGGAATAGATATTGTTTTTATAGACTACAGTACATTGCACCATAATATAATCCCTACACTCCTTGCAAACCATGTAACACCATTCAAATTAGACACAATATTCTTGCAACAAATTAGCTATACTATCGACGAATTTTTTTCGTCGGTAGTATAGCTAATTCGTCGCAAGATTATTTACATTCTTCTCTCTTGCGACGATATCAAATGATGCTTGGATTCATTTCATATTTGGTTTATCAGCTTGAAATTAAAATTTGATACATCGCAAGCTAGCTGGACCTTGAGTCAAATACAAATATGAAATTTGGAATCATTAACATATCTACTAGAACATATGAAAAATAGGGTTTATGGTTTCCATGATGATATGATGATGGAAGAAAGTGGGTGTGTGAGTGAAATTTGAGTCAAGAAAACATCCCATATCGTTAAGGCATGTGAATAGCCTATCCACGTCAAATTTCAATGCATACAGATACAGTTTGAAAAAATTTCAACGTTGTCCCCATTCACATGTCACTATTTCCCGCGTCTAGTATTTTTATGGTGTTGATTAAGGAATCAACGGAAAAGAGGTATTTTTCATCACAACTATGAAACAAATACATTGTATATACATTAATGTATAAACTGAAATAAAAATGAAGAAAGACTGACGAAAACTTAAACGGCCCCAGATTTAGGATTGCTCCGCCTGAGTCCCTAATAACGGCCCCGTATCCAGCTGATCCTCGGTTGCCCTTGGAGGCTCCATCAAAGTTGACCTTGATGAAGTGTGTTGGCGGGGGGGTCCAGGTGTTTGGGCTGGTGGGTTGGCTCATTTGGCGTCTTGCTGGCAGATGGTTGCTCAGGCTGGGCTACCAGTTTTGTAAGACTGGCTGCTCGTCAAGGCTGCACTGCCAATCTGTCTCTGACCAGGATTTGCTCCTGACTGTTTCGCTTATTTGGGCTCTGATTTGTGCCCAGGTGGCTTCAGGGAGGGAGGACTGAGAGCGAAAAATGCGCTTGTTGCGTTCCTTCCAGATTTTCCAGAGGGTGAATCTCGGTAGCAGGTTCCATATGAAGTTCAGTATGGGGTTGTTGAAGGAGATGCTGTCCCAGTTTTAAATTGTGCCATTGATGCTGCTGCGGTTTTGATTTGATTTGCACATAATTTGCGCCCCATAGTCCCAGATCTGTTGACTATAGTGGCAGATATTGAAGAGATGTTCTTTGCTTTCCTCTTGTAGCGAGCAAAGAATACAAATTGAAGGTCCAATGAATCCCCTCTTCCGTAGATTGTCCCAGGTTAGAGCTCTATTGTGAACTAGCAGCCATAGAAAGGTAGAGATCTTGGGCCAGAGGGCTGAACTCGAGACTTTGCTCCATATCGGCTCCTTTCTTGGATTTTGTTGGTGAGCTTGCAGTGAGTAAGCTTCCTTAATAGTGAAAGTGCCTGTTGTGGTGTATCCCCACCTTAGGATATCCGGTCCATCCCTGCAAATTATTTTCCTCCTGGTGGCTTGTAATTGCCAGATCTGCAGGTCGAGAGTTTCTGGGGCCCGAGCTCTTGGTGGGAAGTCTTCCATTTGCGCCACCTTTGCTGTGGTGTTTGTGGCTCCCATAGTTCTTTAACCTTTGGAAGGGCGTTTTGGTGGAGGGTCCTTTTGAGGACCGCTAGCTCATCTATTGTCTCTAACGGCTTGAGTTGCTGCCAAGAGTCTTTCCAAAAAAGGGCGCTTCCACCATCTCTTAGCTCCCAGAATGCGTGATGTTGCACCAGAGTTCGATTTAGCCAAGCTCTGTTCCAGACGTTGGAGCCCTGGATGTGGTTGTTGTGTCGGATTAATTGATCTTCCGATGTGTGTGGGGCGTATTTCCTTTTCCACAGTTGTGCCCAGGCTGCTGTGGGGTTTTTCAGCCACCTCCACCATATTTTAGCTCCCATTGTTTGGTTCAGCTTGCCTGGATCTCGTAGCCCCAGTCCACCTTGATTTTTTGGCATGCAGAGTTTGTCCCAATTGTCTAATGCCCATTTCTTGTTTGGTTGGTGTCCGCTCCAGAGAAAATTTCGCTGCAGGGTTCTGATAGCTCTGATGATTTTTTTGGGAGCCGCGAGAGCAGTGAAAAGGTAGGTGGGTAGTTCTTGCAAAACTGATTTGAGGAGAACCAGCCGGGAGGCGATATTTAGAGGTCTGAAAGTCCAGTTGCGAAGTTTGTTGGAGATGGAGAGGAGGAGGCTGTCCCAGGAGATGTTGGAGGCCGTCGCTCCAGTGAGAGGTACCCCAAGATAGTTGGACAGGAGGGAGCTCCTAGGTATCCCCATAAGTCGAGAGATGTGCCTTTGGAGAGGGGGTGGGGTGTTAAAGAAGTAGAGTTTGGAATTTTCCAGGTTGAGCACCATGCCAGAGGCCTCAGAGAAATCTGAAAGGATAGAGTTGAGATTTGTGGCCTCCTGGACAGTGGGAGAGTTCAGAAGGAGGGTATCATCCACAAATTGGCTGTGCGAGGGTGCAGGTTGTATGTTGTGCAGAGGTAGGCCTTTGAGTGAGCCATCATTTATAGATGCTTTGATGTAGCGCCCCAGACCTTCCGCTAAGAGTACAAACAGAAAAGGGGAGAGAGGGTCCCCCTGCCGGATTCCTCTAGTTGGCGAGAAAGGTTTTGATGGAACACCATTCACAAGGATAGAAAAGAAGGCGGAGGAGGTGAGATTCATAACCCAACTTATCCAAGTTTGGTCAAAGCCAAAGGAGTTTAGGACCGCTCTAATAGACTGCCAGCTGGCCCGATCAAAAGATTTTGAAAGATCAAGTTTGATAAGCATACCTGGAGTTCTGGAGGATTTTAGGGAGTGTATGATCTCGTGAGCCAGAATGACGCTATCCATGATTTGTCGTCCTTCTACGTACCCTGACTGTTCTTTGGATATGAGGAACGGCAGGATGGGCTTGAGCCTGGTTGCGATGATCTTTGTTATCACTTTGTAGATGACGTTGCACAGTGCTATTGGTTGGAAGTGTTTGGGATTGGTGACTCTTTCTTCCTTTGGAATGAGGGTAAGGAAGGTGGCATTGAGAGCTGGTAATACCAAGCCTGAGGCTCGTGACTCTTCTACTACTTCCCACACGTCCTTTCTGACCAGATCCCAGCAGTGGTGAAAGAAATCAATGGTGAATCCATCCGGGCCTGGGGCTTTCCCTGCTGACATTTCTTTTACTACTTGGTCGACCTCTTCTTGTGTGATGGGTCGAGTTAGGGCGGCGTTCTGCTCTGGAGTGACGAGTGCCGAAATGTGTTCAGTTACCCGTCTGATTGTTGTCGTTCTGTCCTGTTGGCATTCCATGAGGAGGTCTTGATAATACATGAGTAGTTCCTCCTCTATTTTGGTGTGTTCCCGGGTTAGGTTGCCCTGGCTGTCCTCCAGGTGAGTGATCTTGTTGATATGCCTTCTATGCATCATGGATCGGTGGAAAAACTTTGTGTTCTTTTCTCCTTCTTTGAGCCATTGCACCCTTGATTTCTGCTTCCAAAGGATTTCCTCCTGCTTCTTTTGTTCCTCTAGCTGTGCCTGAAGTTGCTCTTCCTCCTTCATTAGTTCGACAGTTCTTGCTCCCGAGATGAAGGTTTTTTGGATCTCCCCGAGCTTGTTCTCTATGTCCTTTATGCTCTGTAGTATGTTGCCAAAGCTGTTCTTGTTCCAGTATTTGAGGCTCTGCTTGAAGTTTTTTCATCTCTGCTGAAACCGGTACATGCATGAGCCGTGGTCTATTGCTGCTTGTTCCCACCAAGATTTGGCTAGCCGTTGGAAGTCCAGGTGTGCTAGCCAGAACTTCTCGAAGCGGAAGGGCTTGTATCTGGGGGGTTCTCCCAAATCCATTTGTAGCGCCAGGGGCCAGTGATCCGAGCCTGCTTTTGGTAGGATTAGGCTTTCCAGATGGGAGCCAGATTCCATAATGTCTTCAATTGCCAGGAAGCGGTCGAGTCGACAGGCTATGTGCTGGTTGCCTGATCTGCGATTGGACCAAGTAAAGGTGCCATTGATATTCTCAATATCTACTAATTTTAGCTGATCAATGAGAGCTTTAAACTTACCACTGTCCTGCTCGATTCGTTTGATGCCTCCGATTTTTTCCTCCAGTGTCAGGATCATGTTGAAGTCGCCCCCTAAGATCCATTTCGGGGTTGCCACCAGGGTTTTGATCAGCGCGAGAGACTGCATGAAATTATCTTTGTCCTGATTGATGTGCGGCCCGTAGACATTTGTTATGGCTCCTTCCTGATTTGTGCCTAAGACTTCAAAGTGAGCCGTTATTGTTCCAACTGTTGTGAAGGCCTTGCTGATATTCACATTGGCTGGGTTCCATAAGATGGCTAGGCCACCTGAAGCTCCTGTAGAGTCTATTGTGATGGAGCTACATTCTCGCCATATACGCTGAGATATTGTTTCGGCTTCTGCTCCTCTGCATTTGGTTTCCTGGAGCAGAAGTATATCTGGTTTCTCTGCCATGATGCATTCTCGGAGGATCCTTTGTTTGGATATACCATTCAGTCCCCTGATGTTCCACGTGACTATATTCATCATTAAGAGGGGGGTGTGGAGTGGAGGTATCCCTCCGAAAGCTTGTGTATCTGACTGGAGTTTATCATTAGATTACCTGCTTCTTTGATTAGCTGTTGTGCAATTTTTCGTCCCCTCCTTTTTCTTTCACGGAGGATTCGTTTCAAGCCAGAGTTCGAGTCTGTTGCTATTCCTAGGCATGCAGTGGATCCTGCAGAGGAATTAAGAAAGACCTTGTGCACCTTACGGAGTTTCTCTTCAGGAAGGGTCTACAGATCTTTTTGATTCAGAGCCTCCTCCAGCTTTTCCAGATCTATTTCGGCCAGATCTCGGTCGTCCAGCAGCATTGGAGTATCCCCATCTCCTTCTCTTCGCTCTTCCGTGGGGGCCTCGCCGGTGTGATGGTTAGGGTCGGGATCTGATCCCTCTGTTTGCGTTTTAAGAGGATTTTTGTGCGGATCCTGGACTTCCTCGTCCTCTGGTAGCTGCTCCAGAATCGCATATGAGTTCTTGGTGGCAATGTTTTGCCTGTCAGTCGTGGGCTTCTTCTTTGGTGGGTTGCACCATTTTGAAGTAACTGTGGTGAATCCGTCCTTCTGCCTGGTTTCAGTTGCCTTTGTGGCTTGCTTGATAATGGGGAAATCTCGGTAGAGATGGCCATGCTCGTGGAATATTCTACATCTGAATGGTATATGTTCATAGTCTATGGTTTGTTGCCAGTCCTCATCTTGATACTCGAGGGTTACCGCCCCAGGGAGGGCTTTGGATATATTCATATACACACATATTCTAGCATATGAAGTGTATTTTCGCTGCCTTGTGGCCTTAGAGGCTTTCACATATTGTCCCAGGGTGTTGCCTATGCCCATTAGAATCTCCTCCAACCAGAACTCTTGCGGTAGGGAGTACAGGCGAATCCATACAGGGGCCATGGTGAAGTCCTCTTTGTCCGGGTTAAATCTTTCAGTCCAAAAGCAGAGGAACAGTCCTGCCGAGTTGAAAAAGTACGGCCCACCTTCAAAAATTCTATCTTTGTCTTCTAAATTGTATAGAATGATTGTGAAGAATCCCTTGGAGTCGAGTTGCAGCTCGTAATATCCCTTGGGATTCCACCAATGTTTTATCCATTTGTGCAGGTCCCTTTCTGCAGGCCAGAGCCCTAGGAATTTGCCGATTAGGGCATGCTCCTTCATAAATTGTGTGTGCTCTCCAACCCGTGTGGTGCTGATGAGGTATCGCGGCAGCTTCTCCATCTGCGAAATACATTTTACGGGTTCCCAGGTCCGTGGTGTCTTTGCTTGAGAAGTCCCTGCTTCGGTTTCCATCTCCGATCGAAGGCCTTGTTCTTTGGCTAGTAATTGTTCGCGCACCTGCGGCGGCGGCTCAAAGGTGGGCCGCACTATTCTAGCTCCTGCCTTGTCGTTGGCCGCTACATTGCGGTATGAGGGGGGTTTTCCCCCCTCCTCTGCACCCATATCCTTGCGACAGTGGAGGCCGAGTGGTTGGCGGAGGCTCTGGTTGAGGTCCGCGAGGGAAATTTGTTCTTGGTGCCCGTCTGTCTACCTAGCGAGGAGGCTAGGGTTTTGCAGACCGCTCCATTCCTCAGTCCCCGATCATCGTTTCCAAAAGAATATGTTTAGAAAGATTAAAATAGTTGTCATATAAATTTTCACAATTATTAATATATTAGCTCTCATTTTTTTCATTCTACCTTGCCCTAACAGATGCTCCTTATCTTCAAATTTTATATGGAGTACACATCCCAAATGTGATCCACTACATGCATAGTTGGTGCTGCTAATTTAGGAAGATAATGAATAATATACACCATGGATTGATATACCATATATCCCTCCACCATAGAACCCTCAGGATGTGCTCTTTGTCTAACCAACACCTTCAATGATTTCAAGTGCCTCTCCACCATCCACATTGACCTTGTGTGAACAAGTCCACAAATTTCAATCTCCTCAACTTGGTGTATG
>SNQJ01S0170508.1:0-17340 GCA_010110895.2 Picea sitchensis | reverse complement strand
CTTCTCCTATTGTGTCACTATTGTAAATCCTTCAATCCTATCCCAAGTTCTTCTTAAGGGGGGATGTTAGGACTTAGGAGTTAGTTAATATCTACTTGGTGTAATGTGTCGTTAGGTAAAAGTGTGTTTCCTACTGTGTTTATTTAGTATGCATTTGTAGTTAGGAAATCCGATGGTCACGATATGTTCCCGACATAGAGTGATCCAACGACTCATACTCTCCTCAATCTTAGCGACCATTGATATGTGGCTTAATACCCGATTGGTCCATGATCTCTATTTAAAGAGCATGGAGGGTCATTTGCCGATGCTCGATTGTGATAAAATCCCTTGTAAAATCTCTATGTAATCTTTTTCTTTTGCATTAATAAACTGCTCCAAGTGGCTGCGCTAGCTAGGGCCGTGGATATTTCCCCATAGGGGTTTTACCACGTGAAAACATGGGTGTGTTGATCTTTGATCTGGTTATGTGAGTGGTTACTGAAGGTGTTTGTCCTCTGTTGGAATACCTGTGTTATTGAACAATTTCCTTTTCGGTTCTCTGTGTAAGATGACTGGAATACCTTTAAAATTTGAAATAATGGCATATGATAAGTCCATATGAATACTACTTCCAAGGTCAACGACCCACTTTCTGGATAGAAGCATTCCCTAGGCATCATAAACATCAATGACCACTACTTCCATTACCAAAGAAATATCTTGATGAGCGGCCAAGCATACTTGTAGATGTTTGATTAATCCACCCACTTTCACTTCCCTATAGTCCATGGCACAAATATTCATGTATGGCCTTGAATTTTTCAAACCTAAACATTCAATCACCTTGAAAGATATCACATTGTTCGAGGCCTCGAAGTCTAGCATACAATTATGTAAGAGAAATTCTTCCACTATCAATGATATGAAAAAGGGATGGTGCTTCATATTATTTGTTTCTTTCTTGTGCATAACTTGAAGAGTAATAAGAGCATATTCAATCTCATTCAGAAGATGAGTTGTTTGAATGGTTGGTTCAAGCCCCAAAACTTCTTTGATATGGTTCTTTATGGAAGGAATCTTTGCTAATTAAAAAATTTGAACGTGAATCTTAGCATTACTAAGCCATCCAATCACATCCAAGTTTGTCTTGGGAGAATTTGTTGTTGCATAATCACTTTGTGGTACCTCCACACTAGGTTTGGTTGTCCTTGCAACTTGATTAACATTTTCTTGAGGTTTGGAAGGTCCTGGTTGATATTGTAGAAGATTAATTCTCTTTCTTTGATAGTTAATAGACTTCTTTTCATTCTCATACATCTGATTTACCACTACACGAAAGTTTGATTTTTCATTCCCTGTCTCAAACTTCTAAGTTGTTTTCTGGCCTTGGAGAATTAACTCTCCAACCTAAAACGACCCTAGCCTGAGCTAGTTTGTTTACCTTAGAAAATGAAATGTATAGTTAATATTAACTAAACATTAATTTAAAAAACGATGTTATTTACTCATAAAAGGTAACAGATGAAACTAAACGGTGTTTAAATACTCGATAGAAAAACACTTAAGAACATAAAAATGCAAAATATAGTTCTTCATTGAAAATATGACTATAAAACACTTCAAAAACAAACAAAAAAAATATTTCTTTTTTATTATATGCAAGAAATGTGATTTTTCATTTCAGATTAAATCCATCACTTATGCTAATTTGTTTAAAATGCAAAGCAATTGAAAAATGATGGACTTCTTTTCATCAAAACTATGATTTTTTTTTCTTTTTCTTCTTTGAAAATTAACAAGCACTAAAAGAAAGAAATCACACTACAAAAGTTTTCTTTCCAGCGAAACAATGGGAAGGACTAAAAAATTATACTAAAGTATACTCTTTATAAATATTTTTTTTTCTTGTTTAAAAGGTAAAATAAATAAGAAATACTTGAAAAAAACAAACACACTTTCTCCTTAAAACCATCAAGAAACAACAAAAAGAAGGTCGAAAAGAACCCATACCTTAAATATTTTCCAACAACAACAACTATTCTAGACAAGAAGATCCCAGGGAAAATTTCTCAAACTACCCTCAAAACTTGAAAATTATCACAAATGAAAAGCACAAAAATATTTTATTTTCTTTATAAGAGTCAAACTAAACTATTACATAAACTTAGCAAGAGACATAAACAGAGTCGTAAATTCCTAGAAAAGACACCAAACACTTGGCCAAACACCCTCATACCAAAAAATATTTGGAAAAATCCTTCCTAGGAATATGTATTTTCCTATGCAAAAGGAAACCTGCGTATACACAACTTTATAAACTTGCTGGTGCATAAATGTATACAACTACGGTAATTACAGGGTGCATACATGCCCTAGAAATATTAAAAAGAGAAATAAAAAAGGCAACATAAATGGCTCAAATGAAATAAAAAAAGACTCAAATCAATGTAAGTTACCACTCTAAGTATCAAGAAGCAGTTTGAAGCAAATTAAAGAAATTAAACCAAGAAAACACAAAAACAAAGCCCAAACATACTCACTATAGAAATATCCCCAATATGGTTTCCAGTTCTGCTTTCGAGGAAAACTCCCCTACAGTAGTGGGCTTACTACAACGTACCAATGACTGCACGAGAATCAAATTCCATAAGGAATACTTAACAAAGATCTTATAACCAAATTCAAAGGAAATAACTAACTATTAGGGGAAGGAGAAAGATTAACTCACCAGAGTCCAATGGTTGATGTCATTCCCAATTGTCAGAGTCTCTTCACTCTTTTCCAATGGTTCCTCTGCGACCTGGAAGAATAATAAACAAACAGACCTATATAGAGAGGTAGTTATATTAATAACTACCTGTTAGCTATATGAAAAATAGTGAAAAGATCAAAGTGATTAGTATTATATAAAGCATATATGAAAGAATTTCATATTTAAACAATACCAAAAAATACACTTCGAATGAATGATTTTCTATAGTATTGATGAACAATAGTTGGCTAGTTACATATTTTACCTATGTGGTGCGACACTGTCCTATTTAAATAAATCTAGATCCCTCCACCCCAACTCCTATTATAAGGGTTGTTTTTTACTCTAGATTCACCATGGACCCAAAGAGAATATATGGGAAACTCTTGGTGAGATAGGTTGGTGATCAGAACGAGGTTGGAAACAAGGGTTTCCACGTAAATAAACTAGTAGCAACAGGGATATGTATGGGCTTATATACTCGATAGGTTTATCCAAACTGTTGTTTTCTCTAATGTGCAAAGTATCATTACCCTTATCCTTGGAAAAAATGCTCCTTTTGTGCAGTCTCTAGTTGGTTAGAGACGATTGAGTACTGGTAAAAGGAGTTAGGAAACTAACCAAACCTGTAACTCAACATTTAATTAGACATAATTGCATTTTTTCAGCATTTATTAACTTGTACATGACTTTCCCTTGAGTATCTCACGTATACACGGGTTGAATAATTGCGAGGGAACATACAAATTCCAAAAGGACATTTTTTAGAAGGTCTCAAGGAGGTCTGGAGAAGAATTGTATGTAAGTAGGATAAGGATTAAGCCAATAAGAACGTCAATATACTGACAAATGCACAATATTCCATTATGAAATTCTTCAACATTTCCTTGATATATTTGGTCTGGGAAATGAATATGCCTTTGTTGGATTGAGAAATATGAAACCCTAGAAAGAATGTCAGTTCTCCAATCATGGACATCTCAAATTGTTTTTTCATTTATTCTATAAATGTTTGGCTCATTCTATCATCATTACTTCCAAATATGATATCATCCACATAAACCAAAATAATTAACATAATTTTTTTTTTTTGATGTAAAAATTGTTGTCTACAACTCCTGTTTTGAAACCTTGTTGTTGTAGGTATTTGTCAAGTCTTGAATACCAATCTCTGGGAGCCTGCTTTAGTCCATAGAGTGCTTTATTCAATCTATACTTCTTCTTCTAAATTTCTATTTAGAAAGGCTGACATGACATCCATTTGATAGAATTTGAAGTTCTTGAAACACACAAATGCCAAAAGGATTATGATTTCTTCTAATATTGCAACTAGAGAAAAGGTTTCTTCAAAGTCAATACCCTCAAATTGAGTATAGCCTTTACATACCAATCTTGCTTTGTTTCTTATTATTTGTCCATATTCATCCAATTTGTTTTTGAAGACCCATTTGGTTCCAATCACATTATTTTCTTTTGGTATGGGCACAAGTTCCCATGTCTCATTTTTATCAATATAATTTATTTGTTCTTTCATAGAATTAACCCAATGCTTATATTCACTAGGTTGTGCAAAGTTCTTGGGATCTATTTTAGATAGAAAAGAAAAGTGCAATCTTCTTCTTGTTTGAACTCATGTATCTTTATCACCAAGAATTTGATTTTATGGATGATTCTTTTGAACAAATATGGACGGTGTCTTTGGATATTGGTGTTCTGTTTCTTCTTGTTATTTCTTTTCTTCTTCCTCTTCTTCTTCCTTTTCTCGTTCTTTGTAGATTCTCTCCTCTGGATATTCATTTGTTTACAAATTTTCCTTTTGAAGTATTGCATCATCCACCATAACATCAATATTATCTGCAACCTTGCGCAATATTTTGTTGTATCATTTGTAGGCCTTGCTTCCAAATGCATAGACAAGAAATATACCTTCATCTGTTCTGGAATCAAACATGCCTAAATTGTATTAATTTATCTTTATATAGCACTTGCTCGCAAATACTTTGAAGTATTTGACTATAGTTGGTCTACCTTTCCATAATTCATAAGGTGTCTTGTTGTTGTTAACTCTAATTTGTGCTCTATTCAAAATGTAGACTATTGTGTTGACTGCTTCTCTCCAAAAGGTGTCTTGTAGTTTGGCTTCATTCATCATTGTTCTAGTCATTTCTTGTACAATGTTTTTCTTCCTTTCTACAATTCCATTTTGTTTTGGAGTCCTTGCTGCTGAAAAATGTCTCTTGATTCCATGATTCTCACATAATTCATCAAATTCATAAGAGGTAAACTCACCTCCTCTATCTAATATTAAGCACTTGATTTTCAAATCAGTCTGATTTTCAAATCAGTCTGATTTTCAACTAGGGATTTGAAAGCGTTAAACTTCTCAAATGCTTCAGATTTTTTTTTAAGAAATGTAACCCATGTCATTCTTGTGTAATCATAAATAAGTAACACAAAATCACTTTCACATTTTAAAGTTTTTTTTCTTGTTGGCTCGCAAAGGTTTGTGTGTACAAGTTCTAGTGGATTTGATGTTGAGTACTCCTTTGTTTTGAAACTAACTCTCATCTACTTCCTGTGCTGAAATGGATTTCAAATAGTGTTGGTAGCTTTTGAGATCCTTGGCGTATCTCATACTGCTTTTGTCTTGTTGAGTTTTACTAGATTGTCAAAGTTTATATGACCCGTCCTTCTATTCCATAACCAAAGTTTTATACTTGTCCAATACAACATTTTTCTCCTTTGACTTCATTGAGAATGTATACATTGCTTGGGGTTCTATTTTCATTTTCCACTAATCTTCCCAAATCTTCTTTCCTTATCTCACATCCTTTAGAATGAAATATGATTTTGTAACCTTTATCATGGATTTGAATAGGACTTACAAGTTTATGTTTTAATCCTTCAACATACAAGACATTTTGTGTGTTATTCTTTCCATTATTAAGAATAATGGTACATTTTCCAACTATCCTTGCAGAATGTTGCCTCCTTTTTCTTCGTTTAGGGTGAGAAATTTGCTTTGATTCCCTATCATGTGTTTTGGTTCTTCTTTCTTCCTTTTCCACACCTTTTTGTATTCTTATCTATGCTTGGTAAGAACATATTCTTCCATTTATTTAGGAGACTTTATTATGTTGCTTCTATAGTCACGTGCTATGTGCCCATAGTTATTACACTTATAGAATTCAATATTGCAATCAAGTAGGGGAGGAAATGAATTGTATTTTATATCAACAAACCCATAAGAAATTATGGTTTTTTTTCTCACATAATAATTCTTTGAGGTCTTATAATAATCTATCTCTCATATGATCACTTCTTGGAAAATATCTACAATCTAGTGTTTTATGACCAAAGTTATTGCAAGGAAAACAATATCCAAGAAATAGATTTTGGTGCTAGGTTGTGAAAGACCTTCTCGGTGGAACATCTCTTCTGAACTCATTCTTTTTGTTCTTATGAGAAGAATCATGTTTCTACTGGTCATCATTTCCTTTCCTGGTACTACTTTCATTGTTGATGGATCCTTTGAGAATATTAACATAGATTTTAGGCTTTTCTTCATTTTCCTTTTTTAATGGCTTTGCGACTTTAGTGTTTGCTTCTCCCTCGAGGATATATTGTTTTTCTTTGTAGAAAATACATGTCTTGATGAATTGTAACCTTTGGTAAAAAATTATATTATACAAGATTTCAATACTCCTTACAAACATCAAGCTTCTACTCAACTGATAGTTGTTTTCTCTAGTTCCTTTTTTAAGGAAACTGTTTTAGCCTCTAGCTTCTCACAAATCTCTTCCTTTTATTTCAACTATATTCTCACCACTTGTTATGTCCTTTTTCTTCTTCTAGTTGGGTCTTCAGAAAGATAATTTTTATTTATTTAATCAAGATCATGATCCTTCTTTTCATATTTCTACAATTTCACTTTCTTATTTTTATTCTTTCCCCTGAGTCTATCTATTTATTCTAAGTAACCAACGAGTTCTTCTTCAAGATTCACTTCCCCATCAATGTATTTTTATTTTGAATCTGATTTTTCTTTCTAATTTTCTTCATTTTCTATATCAACAGAATTTGTATCCATGGCCATGAAGAGAAATTCTTCTTGACTAGCCATATGTTCTCCCAAGATTTTCCTTCCAGTGGTTAGACTGTCTCCAAAGGAGCTTGATCTGATACCATTTGTTGAAATTATGCTTATACTGATAGGGGGGGGGGGGTGAATAAATATAAGATACGTTTTACTTTAAATGAACATTCATCAATTATTCATTAGTTTTAAAACAATAAATGCATGTAATATCAAATCACAGTACATAAAGTTTAATTTGGAAACCCTTGTGGGAGAAAACCAAAAAATATTATCTTTATAAATGTTTGAAGGCACCAACTCACTATTACAAAGATTGTAGGAACCAACCTAATATATACACCAATCTTTTCAACTGAGCACCAACTCGACAAGATATTGTGTAGGCACCAACCTACTAGAGACACCGATATCTTCAGTTAATCACTAAGAAAACAAGATATTGTGTAGGCCTCAACCTACTAGAGACACCAATATCATCAACTGAGCACCAACTTAGTAAGAACTGTATATGAAACAATCTAAGATCTTCATACAAAGAGTATTTCTGACTTCACTTGCATGCTTCATACTTCATGCATTTGATGTCATCATCATACTCTTAACTTTCATGCTCCAATGCCTCTCCTTGTTTCATACCCCATAAATAGTTTCAAATCCTAGTCATATTTAACCTTCATCCCTAGATAAACTAATAACATCATTCTTAGAATATAATTCTAGAATGTAGCATCAAATCCTCAAAGCAACACACTTGGCAACATCATGGATCTTATTCCTTCACAGTGCACCCTTAAAACACTAAGAAAACTCCTCTTGCACACCTCATATATCTTTTGTACACTTGTACTTGCTCTTATTACTTGGATACACTTCAAATGTGAACATCTATATTGTATTTTTAGTGTTTATACATTCACTTATGGGGATGAATTGTAAAAATAGTTGGTCCGACCTGTACTTTCTGGCTAGGTCAACCTAACAAAATCTTTCATATCTCCTCATTCCTATGGAGTTAGAGGGATTTCCATATATTGTTGGAAAGGTATCTGAATACTATTTTCAACCATATATCCCATTCTCCCATTTGAGCCAAGTTTTCAAAGTAAAAATTCCTTCAAAGATAGGGTATCCAAACTAAGAATAAAAAATCCAAAAACAATATTTCTGACAATCTCCATATTGCAATATTTATCATGGAAATCTGTAGTCTCCCCATGTATTTGACATCAATGACAACAATATTTCCAATAATATCGCCCTTTTTCATTGATGGAAACCCTTAGTCAATTATATAATACTCCCCATGTCTAAAAATCTCCTTCTGTCTGCCATTTTTCCTTTGTTTGCAACTTCTCCCCCTTTGAGATTAATGGAAAACGGCTTCTACTCCTAATCTTATTCTTCCCTTTACTAACATGGTTTGAAAATAGTGTCGGTAGGTTTTGAGATACTTGAGATATCTCTTACTACTTGTATCTTGTTGAGTTTTACTAGATTGTAAGAGTTTATATGACCCATCCTTATATGCCATAACCAAATTTCGTTTACTTGTCCCATACAACATTTTTATCCTTTGTCTTCATCGAGAACATACATATTTCTCTAGGTTCTGTTTTCATTTTCCACTAATATTCTCGAACCTTCTTTCCTTATCTCACATGATTTAGAATGAAATGTGAGGTTGTAACCTTGATCACACATTTGACTGACACTTAGAATATTGTGTTTTAACCCTTCAACATACCAGACATTTTTTTTATTTTATTCCTTTCATTATCTAGACTAATGATACATTTTATGACTATCCTTGCAGAAGCATTATTGCCAAAGGTAATGCTACCTCCTTTTTCTTCCTTTAGGGTGAGAAATTTGTTTTGATTTCTTGTCATGTGTTTTGAACACCCAATATTAGTGTACTATTGGCTTCCTTTGTCTTGAACATACATTGCAAGTCCACATTCTTCCTTCTTTGGTTCTACTTGCCTTCTTTTCCACACCTTTGTGTATTATTCTCTATGCTTGGTAATAACATATTCTTCCCTGTTTTGTTTAGGATACTTTACTGATGATGATGATGATGATGATCTCTTTACCTGATGATGATGATGATGGGATGATTAACGCCCCACTAAGACCGAATTGGTCTATGATACCTTAAGAGGGTAAGTGATTACTATGTATTCTTTAGAATTTTGTTTCTGTATAAAAAATCATTAAGAGAAGCTTTCCAAGATCACCCACTTTGTTGAGTTAAGAGGTTAGAAGGTTGTGACAAATATTTTGCAAAATGAGATCTATGGGTATAGAAATGGGACAATCTAAGAGAAAGTTCTTTTTCATATTCAACTCTATTATTAGTGTCATAAAGGTGACACACTCTTTCTCATCCCATGTATGCTTTAAGAATCACCTGCCTCTCACTCATGGAGCTTTGTGAGAATTTGTTCCTTATCTTAGTAATGCTTATTTTTCTTGCACTTGGAAAAATAAATAGATAGTTTTGATCTCTAGATTAGGGTTGATTACATCCTTATAATACCTTAATTCTTTATTTTTTCCTCCCACTCTTTATCACAATCTCACATTTTCTCCTTAAAATTTTGATTTCCGTTGTATTTTTATTGCATCTTTTTATTCCAAAATGGTGTCTTCCATGACTCCCAATAGTTTAGCTAAGACTCAAGTATTTATGCCATCCTCGCTTTGAGTCGACATGGTGGTTATGACTGGCATTTTGAATCCATTTTAGGAATCCTCTTGTATTCCATGTTGTTTAACTTGTTCTTATACGTTAGGTATCTAGTCATAGCCATGCTCTCAATGGGGGAGAGGCTTGTTTCTAAGAGGAGAATGGGATAGGGCATATTTCCTTTAATTTTGAGATTGTAGGTTATAAAATTCTTTTGTATTTTCTCTATCTTTCTCCAGGATTCACAGGAGATACTACAACCCCAAAATTCACATCCATAAAGAATAATAGGTGTAACAAGAGTCTCAAAGAGGAGTTTCTTCTTATCCCAACTCCAAAGATCAGCTGACTTACAATTGTTTTCAATCCCATAATAAGCTTTCCATCCCCCAATTATCCTTTTCTCAATGCTATAATTCCAATTGAGCTTGTGGTGAATATCAATTACAAGATATTTGTATGAAGTCACTTCCTCCAAGTTTTTGTTTTCATATACGAAGGTATCATAAGAGATCTTATTGGATTTAATAATCATGACCTTAGTCTTATCAATATTAATAGTCATACCCATATTGGAGCAAAAATACTTGAGGATTCCTAGTTGGTTTTCAAGATCATTGGGACTCCTTGCCATAAGAGTGATATCATAGGCATAAAGAAGAATATTAATGACTATATCAGTGAGAGTAGGGCCGACAAAACCTGCTTTTTCCAAGCAATATTCTAACTTTCCAATGTATATGCCAAAAAGAGTAGGGGACAAAGGACAACCTTGTTTGACTCCGATATTGTAGTTAATATCTTTTGATCAGCCTTCAGTGTTTTTAAAATTAGAAACAACGTTCTCATACATCCTTATTTAAAAAACCCTCAACTCAAGAGGCACTTTTATCTCTTCCAACCTATTCCAAAGGTTTTTCCTAGGAACCATGTCAAAAGCTTTTCAAAACTCAACAAAACAACAAAAAAGATTGGTTTTAGTATTGCAGAACTCCTTTGCAATGATCCTAAAGGTAACAAGATGATCCATAGTTGAATGATATCTCCTAAACCTGGCCTATCCTTTATCTCTTTTAATGTGACCTTGTAGCCAAAGGCTAATCTTCTTTTCCAAAATAATTCCATAAATCTTGGCTAAAATCGGGCTAATCATAATGGTCCTATAATTAGAGGGAATCTTTCTATCCCCATTTTTAAAAATAGGAACAATGAGGCTTTGTGTCCAGGGTTTAGGGAAGCCCTGCTTGAATGCTAAATTGAAGAGCTTATGTATCTGTAGGATAAGGATTGGCCCTCCGATTTTAAAAATTTCAGCTTGGTATCCTTCAATGTCCTTAGCTTTCCCATTTGCAAGGCACTTAACCCCGAACTCTATGTCATCTAAAGAAAAAAATCTTCCTTTGTAGGGACAATAGGAATGGTTTCCATGACATTAGGGAACTCGTAAAGACATTTAAGGTAGGAATTCTAGTCCCTTAAGGGAATCCTATTATTTTCTTTAGTATTGCAATTTATAATTTGGCTCCATAACATCTTAGGATCCAACTTATATAGTTGTGAAAGTTGCTCTTGCCTTTTATTGATATAGTGCCTTTTTTTCCCTTTTAATTAGGGCTTTGTATGCATTGATCTTAACGAGTTTTAAGGACTCATTAGAAGCATCCCTAATGGATTTCCTAGCAATTTTACATTCTTTATCATACCAAGCATTGGTCGTTCTATATTTCTTTTTATAGGACACATCGAAAGAGAACTTGTTAATAGAAGTGGAAAGGGTAGTTGTAAAATTATGATAGACTTATTCAATGTTGTCCTTATAAGTTAGGAGATTTAATTTACTATTTAAATCCTTTAAGAAAATGTCAAATTTACTTTTGTCAAAGCACAAATTCCTTTGATTATCAAAATTCTCTTCAAAGGCGCTCCTATGCATGGAAAAGTTTAGAGTTAGGGTTAAAGGTTTATGATCAGCGTTAGGCTCATGGTCATTTAAAAGGTCAAAAGTTTTTATTTGGTTGGAAACGGGGATATCAAATATCACATAATGTACAACACTACTACCTAGCCCATGAATACAAATCATCTAGTTGGAGTTTGGCCACTTCATTACTCCATTGCAAATTATTAGGTCTTGAGAGCTGCAGAGCTTGACCAACTCATTACCAAACAAATTCTCAATTAGGTCTTCAAAGATTATTTTGTATCTATTAGATAAAACAAGGTCCCCATCTAGCCATAAAGGATTATGGTTGGAATCAATACTTAAAAGAGTAGCTTGTTTAGTTGCAGTCCTAGCATTAAAGTCTCCTAGAAGGAGGATATTACCTTCATTTTTCAAACTATAAATATCATGTTCTAAATTATTATAGGGACAATTGTTATCTAGATTATTTTTCTTATAAAAAGTAGAATTAATAGGTGAAAAATAACAAATTGCTATATACATATTCTTAGCATTGGTGTCTGAAAATTCTATCCAAATATACTGATCGAGAGGGTCAATATTACTATGTTGCTTCTACAGTCACGTGGTATGTGCCCATAGTTATTTCAATTGTAACATTCATTATTGTAATCAAGTAGGGGATCAAATGAATTGTAGTTTCTATCAACAAACCCATGAGAAGTTTTGTTTTTTTTTTCTCACATAATCATTCTTTGAGGTCTTATAAGAACCTCTATTTATTTATTTCACATGATCACTTCTTGCATAAGCTCTACAATCTAGTGCTTTGTGAAAAACATTATTGCAAGAAAAACAATAGACACGAAATAGATTTTGATATTGGATTGTGAAAGGCCTTCTTAGTGGACCAAATCTTATGAACTCATTCTTATTGTTCTTGTGAGAAGAATAAAGTTTCTATTGGTCATCATTTCCTTTCTTGTTGTTGCTTTCATTGTTGATGGATCCTTTGAGAATATTATCATAGCTCTTAGTATTTTATTCGTTTTCCATTTTTGATGGCTTTGTGACCTTAGTGATTTCATCTCCCTTGGGGGTCTTTTGTTTTTCATCATAGACAAGATCTATATTGATGAATAGTGACCTTTGGTAACTGAGAATATTATCTAATATTTCATTATTTTTTCCAAACTTCAAGATTCTACTCAATTGATCAATGTTTTCTCTAGTTCCTTTCTTAAGGAAACGATTCCAACCTCTAGCTTCTCATAATTTTATTCCTTTTTCTTTCAGTTGGCTTCTCACCACTTCTTCTATATTTTTTGCCTCTTCTAGTTGAGTCTTCATGATGATAACTATTTTTTTTTTCATCAAGATCATGATCCTTCTTTTCATATTTTTTCAATTTCAATCTCTAATTTTTATTCTTTCCCTTGAGTTTGTCTATTTCTTGTAAGTCACTAACGCATTTTGCATCAAGATTCACTTCCCCATCAATGACTTCTTCTTATTGATCTAGTTTTTATTTTTGATCGTCTTCATTTTTTGTATTAGTAGACTTTGTATCCATGGCCATGAAGATGAATTCTTCTTTGTTAATATCAGAAACATACCCATCACTTTCTTGAGATGAGTTACTATCCTTTCTAGAGTAAAAACTCTTCTTCTGAGTGTATTTTTGTCTTTTGTGCTTATAGGATTTGCTTTTATTGTTATGTTTTTCTTCATCATTACTTCCTTCCCTTTTTTCATATGGACATTTAGAAGTAAAATTTCCTACTCTACCACAATTAAAACACTTTAAGGGTAACTTACCTTTGTATTTTCCATATCCTCTTTTTAGCTTTCTCACAAATTGTGATTCTTTTGTATTTGATTCATGGATGGAACAATCACAAGATTTGTGTCCTTTTGTTCTCTTTGATGATTTGATAGTTGCTTCCTTCGGTGTTGTATTTTCTTTCTTTGTACTCATCTCATATGTTGAGAGAATCACATGAAATTCATCAATTTCTATTGAATCAATATCCTTCATTTATTCAATGGCAACACCTTTGGCATCAAATATTAAGGGGAGTGACCTTAACACATTTTGTGCAATCATTGATTCTTCAACCTTTTCACCAAGTCATGTGATGGTATTGAAAATTTCATCAACACAGAGAATATTCAATGCAAAATTATCTTCATCTTTCATTTTTAAGCTCTCAAACTGTCTTCTATGAGTTTGGAGTTTTCCTTCTTAACCTTGTCATTGCATTCATAGATATTTTGAAGCTTGTACCAAATTTATTTTGTCGATTTGCAATGCATTACCTTGACAAACTCTAATTCTGGTAGAACACACAAGATGACATTCATGGATTTTTCATTATTTTCACTAGGATTTTTCCTAGCTGCATATGTTGGTGGAGTTGTCGGGGATGTATAACCAGTCATGACTGATTTCCAAATATAGACACCAAGGGAAATTATATATTTTCACATCCTTATGCTCCATAAGGTGTATTTTGTTTAGTCAAACAATGGATCCTTGTTTGTGGAGAAAGCTTCTTGATTAGCCATGTGTTTTCTTGAGATGTTCCTTCCAACAGTTAGACTGTTTTCAAAGGAGCCTACTCTGATACCAATTGTTGAAATTATTCTTATACTAAGAGAGTGGGGTGAATAGATATAAGATACTTTTTACTTTAAATTATAATTCATCAATCATTCATTAGCTTTAAAATAGTAAATGCATGTAAACTCATATTGCAGTATAATTAGTTTAATTTGGAAACCCTTGTGGGAGAAAACCACAAAAACTTATATAATTTATAAATGTCTGTAGGCACCAAACTACTAAAGAAACCAATCTCTTAATTTGAGCATCAAATCAACAAGACATTGTGTAGGCACCAACCTACTGGAGACTCCAATCTCTTCGGCTGAGCACCAACTCAACAAGATATTATGCAGGAACCAACCTACTAGAGACACCAATCTCCTCAATTGAGAACCAACTTAGTAAGACATGTATAGGCACCAATATAATATATTAATACACATATTACTTCTTACTTCACCTGCATGCTTCATACTTCATGCATTTCACAACATATTTATACCCTATCTTTCATGCTCCAACCCCTCTCCTTGCTACATACCCTAGACATAGTTTCAAACCCTAGTCATATTTATCCTTCACATCCTTGATAACTTCATAGCACCACTTCCATAATATAATTCCATACTAAAACATCACATCCTCAAAAAAACACACTTCGTAGCACCATAGAGCTTAGTCCTTCATAGTGCACCCTTCAAACTCCAATCAAACTCCTCTTGCACACCTTTAAACCCAAATGATACTCGTCAACTCCTCTTGCACACATAATATCTCTTTTGAACACTTGTAATTTCTCTTCTTGCTTGGGTACACTTCAAACGTAAAAATCTATCATGTATTTATAGTTTTTTTTGTGTTCACTTATGGGGTCGACCTGTAAAACTAGTTGGGTCGACCTATACTTTCTGGCTAGGCCGACCTGACATAATCTTTCCTATCTCCTCATTCCTATGGATTTAGAGGGAGTTTCATATACCGTTGGAAAGTTATCAGAATAATAATTTCAACCATATATCTTATTCTCCCATTTGATCTAGGAATTCATATTAAAAAGGCCTTCAAATATACGGTGTCGAAACCGAGAATTAAAAAAAATAAAAAAAAAATTCAACAATCTCCATCTTGCAATATTTATCTTAGACTTCTGTAGTGTCCCTCTGTCTTTGACATCAATACAAACAATATTTCTAAGAAAAAACCCATGAGAACTTTTGGTTTTGTTGTTTACATAATAATTCTTTGAGGTCTTATTAGAACCTCTATTTCTATCTCTCACATGATCACTTCTTTCATAAGCTCTACAATCTAGTGATTTATGACCAAAATTATTGAAAGAAAAACAATAGCCAAGAAAGAGATTTTGGTACCAGGTTGTGAAAGGCCTTCTTGTTGGAACAACTCTTGTGAACTCATTCTTGTTGTTCTTGTGAGAAGAATCAGGTTTCTTCTGGTCATGATTTCCTTTCTTGTTGCTTCTTTCATTGTTGATGGAGCCTTTGAGAACAATAACATAGCTTTTAGGCTTTTCTTCATTTTCCTTTTCTAATGGATTTGTGATTTTAGTGGTTGATTCTCCCTCAAGGGTCTATTTTTTTTCGTTGTAGCCAATACCTGTCTTGATGAATGGTGACCTTTGGTAACTAGGAATATTATCTAATATTTCAGTACTCTTTCCAAAATTCAATCTTCTACTCAATTGATAATTGTTTTCTCTAGTTCCTTTCTTAAGGAAACGATTTTAGCCTCTAGCTTCTCATAATTTTATTTCTTTTATTCAACTGGCTTATCACCACTTCTTCTATCATTTTTTCCTCTTCTAGTTGAGTCTTCAGGATGATAATTTTTATTTTTTATGTTTCATCAAGATCATGATCCTTATTTTCATATTTCTGCAATTGCTCTTTCTACTTTTTATTTTTTCACTTAAGTGTATCTATTTATTCTAAGGCATGAATGAGTTCTTCTTCAAGATTCACTTCCCCATCAATGTCTTCTTCTTCTTATTGTGATTTTTCTTTCTGATTGTCTTCATTTTTGTAGCAACATAATTTGTATCCATGTCCATGAAGATGAAATCTTCTTGACTAACCATGTGTTTTCCCGAGATTTTCCTTCTAGTGGTTAGACTATTTCCAAAGGAAACTCCTATGATACCAATTGTTGAACTTATTCTTATACTGAGAGTTGGGGTGAATCGGTAGAAGATACTTTTTAATTTAAATGAGCAATCATCAGTCATTCAATATCTTTAAGACGATAAATGCATGTAAACTCAAATCACAATATACAAAGTTTAATTTGGAAACCCTTGTGGGAGAAAACCACAAAAAATTATCTTTATAAAATCTTGTAGGAACCAACCTACTAGAAACACCGATATCTTCAGTTGAGCACCAACTCAACAAGATATTTTGTAGGCACCAACCTACTAGAGACACCAATCTTTACAGTTGAGTGTTGGATATGTGTTATATTCTTTGAAAAATTGATCCCATATAATATACACTAATATGGGAGAAAAATGGGTCTAAGAGGTTCTTAGTATCTCCCAACCAGAATAGTTGCAGGAGTTGGGGGGCAGGAGCCCTTGAGAAAAAACAATTGGCAGTTTTTTACGTTCATTTTTGTCAATTTTCCGGCACAAGGTTTTTGTCAATTGTTTTCTAGTTTCGGTTAAGGAATTAGGGTTGTTGACTAATATGGGTCAATGGATTAGGGATTTGGATTTTTATATTTTCTTAAAATTTCCAGAGCAATAGGATTACCAGTATATTTAGATATTCTTTTAACATTCAATAACCATATACCATATAATAAAGTATGAGCAACATAAACAAGTACAAGAAGACATAAGAATTATCCTGGGAAAACCCCAAACCCGAGAAAAAACCCAGCCAACCTTTCTTAGATAGATTCATTTTGATAATACAATCAAACCATGAACAATATCTTCTTCACAAGAGCAAAGAGATAATGAATAACCCCTAATACAAGACTAACACACCAATAAATATAGAGAACCACCACCACCAACAACAACAACACCATACAAAACAAGTGCACCTCTTCCCATAGATAGCACACAAGAGAAACCACCACGAAGAATAACCAAGAACTCCAGTTGCTACAGAGCTACATATTATCATTGCCTCATACTTGTGCCTTTTTCTTGAGTGAGATAGCTGAGTGAGTGTGTGTGTACAAATGAGCAAGACATGACCTTATTTATAGTCTTCAAGTCACTTTAGCTAGGGTCAAATTCTTCTCTGGGGAATTCTATTTCCCCTTTATCTTTTCCTGTGGG
>SNQJ01S0170507.1:0-20605 GCA_010110895.2 Picea sitchensis | reverse complement strand
AAGAGACACAACATTTATCCTGGGAAACCCTCTAGGGGAAGAAAACCCAGCAAAACTTCCTTACTATAGATAGCCAATACAATGCCAAGAGATAACTCAAGCTAATACAAAAGATCCTCTCCCAAAGATGCGCCACTCTCTCTCTCTCTCTTCTCCAACTGCAGTTCTGAAACTTGTCTCTCAATAAGCAAGTGAGGTGTGTCTAAGTGAGGCACGAGCCTCCTTATTTATACTAATCTGGAACGTGTGAAGTGTCTCTTCACTGGCAGGGCCGATTTTTTAATCTAGGTGGTTATAACCACCTTTATTATATTTCGAGGCCTCTTTGATATATTCTAGGGCCGACTTCTTCTTTTGCCTATTACAATTATATTATGACCAATTCGCAAAAGGGGATTTGGTCCTTTTACAATAGCCGACATGATCAATCCACAATGGGGATTAATCCAATGAATAATATATCAAATAATAATAAGAATACACTTTGCAATTACATTATTTCAACAGATCTAGTGGTGGTGTGTTTGAGTAACCAATACAAAAGGTTTTAAACTTGATCCAATTTTGCTATAAGATTCCTTGAGGTTGAGGTTGTTAAGGAATCCTCCCTTGAGTAGGATCTATCCTTCACTAAAACAAGGGAAATAATTACTAAGGTAACATTGGCAATACTTCAAATGTTGCACCTATTGTCCCTTTACACTAGCTCTAATATGATCAATCCACAATGGGATTAACCGAATGCACAAGTATCAAATAATAATAAGAATACACTTGCAATTACATTATTTCAATGTATCTAGTGGTGGTGTGTTTGAGTAACCAATACAAAAGGTTTTAAACTTGATCCAATTTTGCTATAAGATTCCTTGAGGTTGAGGTTGTTAAGGAATCCTCCCTTGAGTAGGATCTATCCTTCACTAAAACAGTGAAATAATTACTAAGGTAACATTGGCAATACTTCAAATGTTGCACCTATTTTTCTCCTTGTAAAAGGCTTTGCACAAAAGTGCTACAACTAGTTATAACATGTCTAGAATATGAATCTAAATGTGCAATGGAGGGATATAAAACTGCAACAAGCTAAGGCTCAGACTAAAGATATTGAACTACCACTAGAAATGGATATATAACTTGTGCACCTACTCGATCTCCAACAAGTATGTATGGGACTTCATCTCAAATAACCAAAGAAAAATAATCAATGTTATATAAATCTATTTTAAGTGAGAGTTTTGAACAACTAGAGATTCATTAAATAGATATAAAAGTCTTATATGGTTATATTCACTCCATTATTGCTGAAATCCAAAATCATTGCACAAGATCCAATGGAGATATATATCACATGGCACACAATCCACCGGCTACACTTTTGGTGAATTCCAACTGCCACATCTTTCAGTACCAATTCAACAACAAATACATATGACCTATTAGTCAGTGTGAAGTTTGGAAGACCCAGAACAAAAAGAAGGATTGATTATAGAAAACTTATAAACACACTAAGATTTAAATGAAGTTATAATAACAAAATATGTCGTTGAAGTTCCAACATACGATTTGATAAAGATATTAATGAAGAAAAACGAGTCACCAGATTTTTACAAGATCATTTTTTACTTTATGGGTCAAAACAACATTTCTAGACTACAACAGTTTTTAAGAGTGATTGTTTTGACAAACCTAAAAATATAAAGATAACATGTGTACTTCATTATTTCTCTTTGTTAATATTGTTATCAAATTGCACGTCAGATGATACACTTCTTGTCATCTTTCAATTCTTGTTCTCGATCTTCCAAAGAGAATATGGATTTAACATTACGAATAAGAGTTGTCCATTAAATGTTAATGGAAACAGTGGCCATTGGAAATCACGTCGAGGGATGATAACCAACACAATGTTGAATATGACAGATGAGAAATATATATGATATGATGGAACAATAAAATTAAAAATATCATCCATAGATAGATATGATATTTCTCTCAGTATTACTGGTCTTAAAGACAGCTGCCAAAAAATTTAAGATTTTTCCTATGGGCAACAATTTAACTCAAGTAAAGTTTACGAGGTATACATATCCTATCCCCCACTCGAATTGAATTTGTAATCTCCAAGGAAAAAACATGTGCTCTTAACCATTAGGGCCACTAAAAATGCTAAATTGATCCGATGTATAAATTGATCCACTCGGTGATGTCAAAACATTGGTTAAGCCCCTTCTCTGAAACTTCATCGTCTCAATCATTGCTTGAGGATATTGATATTGTAGTTAAGTTGATTTACAGTTATGACATTACCATGCATGCTAGATTCTAGGTTGTCGTGAAACTTGTTAAAATGTTAAAGAGAACTGAAGGCAACCCAAATAAACGGGCCATTTACACGACAGGTAAGGGCATTGAAGTTGGTAAATTCATTACTTTCGTTCTATATTTGGTCATGTTATCGGCAAGCAGCACAAGTTTCCACATTGTCACTTAATCTTGAATATACATGTAATCTGTGTGGCATGAGCTCCTTTCAATAGTGGAAGCCCCCTATGTGGCATTAGCTTCAAATTAAAACCCTTTTGAGCATCTCAATTTGTTAGTTTTCTTCATTGGTAGATGAAATGAAGCTACAGTGTCGCAAGGTACTTTTATTTTGCACAGTAAACTTCCACAATTTAACAATAGTGGATGTTTGAAATCTTAAAGTTCAGTTAAATGGATAAAATATGCACATTCGATTCAACTTTTGGATTTGAATTTGTGATCCTTTAAGGCTAAACAAACACATGTCCTTATCATTACATACAAACACATGTCCTTACCATTACATACAAAGTACAAAGCAAAATTGGTAATGAGGTAATGCAAAGGTGTTAATGAGGTAATGCAAACAATATTTCCAACAATATCACCCAACCTAGAGGAAAAAATTTATTTATCCGATTGTAATAAATAATATTGTCTATATTGAAAAACCTGAAGAGTATATCAAATTTGATAGTTCATTCCAACTTTGTTACCTATTTTTACAATTTCATTATTGTTTTTACAACTATGTTATACATTTTGACAATTTCAACAAAGTTTATTGATGATTATAAAAAAATTTCACCTTATTTGACTTTATTATATAAATATCATGACATTTGACAAACATATAACCTCAATCAATTTACCCATCAAATTCCATCCTTATTATTAACTATAATTTATATAATTATCATAATTTATCTAATCATCAAAATGTATAAAAAATCAATCCACTTTTTCTTTTCTTTCTAATTCATATTCTTTTTAATTCATATTTGTTTCACATAATGTCTTCACATTTTCATTTTAAACCCATTAATACCACATCTTTTATTTCTTATTTTTAAATGTAAACGGTTATGATTGTATTGATAAAAGATCATCGACCTTGCCTGAAAAAAAGTACATAGAAAAGATCCCAAGTGTAGTCTGATTTATCTTACCGATTTCGTGTGCTCTCTTCCTATGTTTCCGCCCAAATAAACTACATTCCATGATTCCTTACATGAATAAATTGACAGCCTAATAATTGACAAAAGCTCTATTATTTTTTCTTCCGTGATCGACTGGCCGCCATTATTATATTTCTCTGTGGTGTCTTTTTCCTTCCTTTCTCCATCAAGGTCCATCCCTTCTTGGCGTGTAGAGATGTTTTGTTGATTCAATTATCCCTATTTCCTCGTCCGGTGGACTTGCTTTCTTTGGGGATATCAATGTCGCTTCATCTTTTCGCCTTTACTTCGCCCCAGCCCAACTGAAGGAGGTGGGGGTCAAGAGCACTGCTTTATATTCTCAAATGAGTGTCCTAAGCCCACACTTTCTATTCCTGATCAAGAGAAGTTGAAGCCTTTACCTTCAATTGAGGACATTCTTGAATCATTCGTAGGTGTCTCCCTCGGTAGACTGTCTTTGGAATCAAGGCCTCAGAGGGTCCGACCGAGAATATTCTCTTCTGGACAATTGTAATACCCACCGATGATCTTCATTTGAGCCTTCCCACCATGTTGATTTGCATTGTTGCTTTCCCGCTTTCCTGTTCCCCTTTGTGCATTGAGATGCTATGTGCCCTGTTTCGAAACAAGCCCTACAACATAATGAGATTCTTTCATAGTCTAACTTTTGGGTCCAGGTGTAGTTTTTGGTAGCCCAAAATAATTTATGTTGGAAACTCTTTGCTAAAATCCATTTCCACAATGTATTCGCATATGAAGTGGTGCTATGAATTCTAGTTTCTTTGCTTGCAAAATAAAACTTCCTAATGCCGATCCAATATCTCTAAGAGAAGATTCACCCCAAAAATGAAGGAAGATTCTAAGTCCCACCCAGACTGGAGCAGAAGAAAGAACAACAGGATTGAAGCAAGGAGTCCAAAACATCATGCACAAACCTGAGTTCCCCAAAACCAAGGGCAAGAGGCTAGGATCAAATCCCCCGGGTCTCGCCGGGCTTATCAAACCCTGAATGAAGAAACCCTTTGGACAAAGGGTGAATGAACAAATCTTCCTTAATGACAGGCTTCCAATGGGACGAATTCCAACCATTGAGATCCACAAGTTGCGGCCAAAGTCCATTGAACCGGATGATAAAGCATTTTCCTAAGTAATCTTCCTCGCCTTCCTCGGCCCATGAGAAGAGAGAGATCGCTGTATTTCTTAACCAAGCACGTAGGCGTAAGGGAAGGAGTGAACTGTCAGGATTTAACAAACATCACTGTAGGTTGTTGGAACGCTGCCCGAGGGGTCGGGGTCGAGAGGATCCGCGCGTGTCTGAGCAGCTGCATAACCGAGTTGGGCAGCTCCGTTGCGGCCTGGTCCAATGTGGGAGAGAGCCGCCATTGAAGAGGAGCCTGCGAGCTTAGAAGGAGGAGCAGTTGCGGCTAAGAGGCCGAGCTGCAGAAAGGAAGCGGCTAGGGTTTAACCCTAGCAACTTGAATCGTGAGCCTGAAAGCATCCATTATCCTGAATACCATTTAATTACCACTTCACCTACATACCACATCTTTATTGTTGAGAGCTTTATGTTATATTTGGAAGAGAGCTTTATGTTATATTTGGAAACCTTAGATTTGGGCTTATTGATATGCATGCAAATGCATATCAAGCAACTTTAGATTTAGGTTTATTGATATGCATGCATACAATTTTATGTATGTATTTATTGTTTCAATTTAATTTTTGTTGAGAAAGTTTTTTTTACATATTCTATAATTTATTAACTTATTAAAAGAAATGTGTATTTTTTATGTAAGTTAATATATGATATTTTAAAAAATTATTAAATATTAAATAAAATACATATTTTTAAAATTAAAAATATTAAATATTAAATAAAAAATATATACGGTATTAACTCTCATTTATATATAGATCTTTGAATTTTGACATTAATCTCAAAAAATTTTAAAGATAAAAATATTGAAGTTGTTGGAAAATGTTTTTGACATCTAACTATAAACTTTATTTATATTTGTCATTTTTTCTTGCTCAATTTTAAAAGATTATGTAAATTAGAAAGTACATGTGTCTTGAATGTTTGTTTACTTTTTATAAGCATTGTAAAAGTTATTTTTCTACTTTATTTCAAAGTTTTAATTATAACTAAAATAATAATAAAAAAAAAAAATAATAATAATAATAATAATAATTATATTAATAATAATAATGATGATGATGATGATGATGATGATGATGATGATGATGATGATGATGATGATGATGATGATGATGATGATGATGATGATGATGTGATGATGATGATGATGATGATGATGATGATGATGATGATGATGATGATGATGATGATGATGATGATGATGATGATGATGATGATGATGATAGATGACAGATGATGATGATGATGATGATGATGATGATTTAATGTAATTAAATCTAGAGACATCTTAATAAAATATCCATATTCTCACTCTCTATATAGGTTAGGCAACGAACATGTGCACATATGTACGCTGAATTGGTTGAGCAAAGAACGCGGTGTTTGATGTTAGATATGGATTGTAATTTTTTTAATGAGGTTTATTATATATTTGTGGTTTTTCTTTAAATATTCTATGTTTTGATATTTAATATAAATTAGGTGAAATTATAATCTTTGTTGTTTAAATTATATTTATAAATGTATTAATAGATTTAGCATGTTGAAAACTCATCGACGTATTAAAATTATTCATTCAAATTTATATATCTAACAATTTTTCATCGAATTTTAGATAAAATTATACAAATAATATCTTTTAAAATCAAATGAACGTTTAAACTATGGTTATATTTGTTAATGACACTGAATGGATATTGCAACTAGATGTATGTGTTGTTATTCATTATGTTGTGTATTGCTAGGTGGATCGACCCACTTGAGAAATCCCTTTCACCACGATGTTTTGGATGGCGATATAATTTTTTTGTGGCTTTAAAGACATCATCTTAACCCTCCTTCCCGGTAGTTGCGGAAGGAATTAAATTTGGTTACTTTTTAATCCTTCTGGATTCATATTTTAAACCAAACACCATCACACGAGTATTTTGAAATGATTATCACACGACTATGTTGAAATGCATATAAAAGCCTAGTTTAAATTTTTTAAGTGTTTTTTCCAATAGTTTTGCTTAAAATTCAATTAGAAATTTATATATATATGAATCTCAAATTTTGAAGTGGTTGAGATTTCATATTTTAAATGTTGTGAGGGTTTTTAAGGGTGTTGAATATATCTATGCATTCAAAAATATGATATAAACAATGTAAAATTGTGGACAACATAATTCTCCTAAGTCATGCTTGGCACATGTGTTTAGACTTGTAGGTTATCAATTTCAAAACCACCGCAATTCTTCATTGCATGTTTCAACTCATATGCATTCCCTTGCACATACCACGTACACTCTCATAATAAAAAATTATTGAATACACATATATAGATCCACATTTTTCTATTAAGAATATAATTATTATCTCCCCTCGTGCATGTGTGATGAGCTCATCCCATACATCTTTAAATTCATGGTCTTGAATGTCGTCAACAAATCTTAGCGTGTGTGAAAAAACCTTACCTGGTCAATTTTTAAAATGTGGAAATAGGAATTTACAACATTAGTCTCTCTTAATGTAAGTGTAGACACAATGTTGCTATGAAGCTTAAAATCTAAGCTCATTGAAATAAAAGAGACTTTCATTGATCCACAATAACAAATAATTCCTTTGAGACATAACTAACCTACTTTTGTCGCTAGGGTTTATGTTGTCGTAGCTATGGATCTTGATCCTAGAGGGGGACTTCCTTCCCCTCTAGATGTTGAGGCTTTAGCCCTCTGCATTCTAATTTTTTCTTTAGGAAAAATCTCAAAATCACAACCCTCTTGCTTTGTCAAAAAGCTTGACAACATTCCATAGGTTTCTCTTTTGGCTTCCACTTCCATGCATATGGTTCTTGCCCTAGCTAAATGCGGTTTGATAGGTCAGTTTATAGGAATTTTGGCCCTCACCCAGATCAATGGGTATTTGGGTTAAAAAAACATTGGAAAGTATTAATAAAAGGAAAACTAACTCACTATTTTTGTGGCATGGGTTTTTATGCTTTCTTCTTTGAAACCAAAGAAGCTAGGGATCCCATATTAAGGAATGGTTCATACACTTTTTATCACTAGAGGAATGTATTTGAACATATGGACCCATGATTTTAACCCTGAAATTGATGTTCCATCTACAGTTTCAGTTTGGGTCCACCTCCTGCACCTGTTTATATTGACTATTGGAATGGATACTCACTATAAAGCATTGGAAACTCTCTCAGGCGCTAAATTGACAAATCTGAGCCCAAGGATGGAATGTTTTCCTACGCTAGGATTTGTGTAGAGGTACACCTAGAGAAAGAACTCCCAAAAGCAATCCTTCTATCTTTTGACAACTAGAAGCATATTCAAACCTTGGACTATGAACAATTTCTCTTCAGATGCAAAACTTGTCATGAATATGAGCACTTTGCAAAATAATGTAAGAAAAATCTTTGTCCATCTCAACCTATGCCTGAAAATGAAGAATAATGGAAAGTGGTTAAAAAATGAATGAGCTTCAAATAACTAACCTCCACAACAATGCTAGAATTAGCCCCATCATCCTCGAGTTCTTTGACTCCTTTTGGTTTGAAGCAAACAACTCCTAAAAATCAAATCGTTGAGACGATGTCAAAATCAACTCCATCGACTCAGATCCAAGGAAACTTTTCTCAATCCCCAGGTTTTCCAAGGATGGAACTCTGAGCTTATCAACCAATAGGTTTGAAGGTCTCTCCCAAGAAAATCCAATTTATTTTGTTGAAGTGATAACATCCATAGTCATAACTGTGAAAACCCCCATATCATCATTCCCTCCTAGGTCTTTCATTCATTGTGAAACTTTGGAGATTCCTTCCTCGTAAGTCAATAAGTACCTTATTTTAAATAAATGGGAATAAATTGATATTATCTAAAAAAACGACACCTCTCATCAAGTATTTTAACTCGAAAAAATCACATCAACAGTTGGAAGAAGAGGATAAAGAGGAGGATGAAGAAGGAGAGAGACAACCAAAGTGGGTAGGTAGGAAGCCAACTAAAGCTAAAGAAAAAATGGAAGAAACAAAAAACAAAGAAAAAACTATTGGGTATCTAGATAATCATAGAAAAATCATTGGGGGTTGGAACTCGAAGCGAAAATAATTTAGGAGCCAATGTTCCACTGCGGGGTGGAAGCTACAAACCTTCCTTTGTTAAATAGTGAATATAACCTCATAGAATTTTAGAGGTTTGGATAGCAGATCAAAATAACAATTCAAGAGAGATCTAATAAAATAAAAAAATGTAGCTATCCTTCTTCTCTAAGAGACCAAGTTAGAGGCATCGAAAATTTTGAGAATAGGTAAAATGTATTGGATAAGAGTGAAGGAACAACTATAAGTTCTAGAGGGGCTTTAGGAGGTATTTGTACCCTTTGGGATAGCTCATATTTTCATTTGGAATTTTCACACCAAACTCAATATTGGGTCTTAATATGTATCATGCGCAAAAATTCAGGTAAACGTTTCAATATTTTTAATGTTTATATACATGTAGCTTACAAAGAAAAAGAAGATTGTTGGCTTTCTCTATAGGCTCTGAAAGATTTTGAATTCTTTAAAAATAACACCATAGTTGGGGATTTTAATGTGATTTTGAACAACAAAGAAAAAAGAGGTGGAAGCATAGTGAAAGAACCTTTTAGAGAAAAAATGGAAGACCTCATGATGGATTGGGATTTAGTGGATATCAAGTGTTGGGTATGTGTTATATTCTTTGCATGTGTGTGGGGTGCGCCATATTTGACGACAACATATTCCATTCTTGGTTACGTGAAGCGTTTGTCTTCAGAGCAGTGCCCTCGAAATTTATATCATGGTTTTGTTATTTTTAACATTTTTCCGCTATTTTTAGTGGTTTTTCTAAATCAATCCCGCATTAAGGGATTAGTTTTGGTAGTTATTGAATACCTAAAATATTGCATATATTGTATTGTGAAATGGTGAAATTAATATAATGAAGAGTTGAAAGGTGTGACACCAAGGAAGGCTGATTTTCTCCCGGTTAAGGGTTTCCAACATAAATCTTTCTATGCTCATGTGCATGAGCCATTGATTAATTTTATTTTATTTTAAGAATCTATATATGCATTTTTTTAATTCACAAGTTTAAAACTAACATCAAGTTAGTGAAAGAAAAATACCCCTAGACTAGTAGAATACTTGGACCAAGCCATATCGCTACAATGTTGGATCAATTTCGTATTCAAGGAAACCTTCTATTGAATGAAAATATTATATCTTTCAGGATCATCCCATCGGTTGTCTCTAACCACAAACCAATCACTTTTAAAGTCCTTGAGTGGCCCGTCACTCCCTTTTAGATTTAATACACTATGACTTTAAGATACCGAGGCTATATAAATAATCCTAGAAGAATGGGGAAAATGGGGCATTGGGTCTCCTATCTACATTTGAGAACAGAAACTCAAAGCTATGAAACTAGCCCTCAAGAAATGGGGAAATCTTTCATACATCTCCACTAAAAAAGAAAATTCTCAAATTAAATCACAACTAGAAGCTTTTCAAGAGCGAATGGAAGTGGAGGACATCACTAGCCAACACCAAAAAGAAGAAAGTATCTTATGCCACAAAAATCCACAAAGCTTCAAATCTAAGGAAGAAACGCGGACATCTTTAAAATGCAAGCTCCCACCTAAACCGAGAGGGTCCATACACTCATAAAATTAAATTTTCTACTAATTGATTTCTTGTAGCTTACTAGCTATGAAGTACTCACATATTTAACTACTGTATAATATCATAATTAAATGCATCTAAATCATGATGAAAATGACACGAATGCAGTTTAAATAGCTTAGCATGACAACATATAAATCATTCTCAAACATGGATTTAATATATAGCACTAAACTCATAATGCAACACAAAAATAAGATAAAAACACTTATCTTTAAAATGGTTGTGCAACCAACTTCTGATAGATGTTGCACTCAAACATAGACTTTTTGTTCCAAATATCAACATTAAGTCACCCCAAAGTTGGGGTTATTAGTAATCCATAAAAGAGGGTGGTCTCACCGGCCCACTCATGGCTCACAAAATCCCACAACCCAATCGACATATTCTCCTACAACTAATCCCATTTTTTCTAATTATCTCTCTCTTTCCTCTTGAACCAATTCAACCCAAGGAATGTACCCTTCGGCTGTTTTAGTTCATCGAAAGTGTCCCATTTTGCTTATCAGTATCTCTTTGGAAAAGCTGCACTGTGAATCTCACTCATTTGAAACTCAAGGGAGTTCAGTGATAGGAAAACTACTAAGAAAAGCATCAACAATCACTTTTTGTTATAGTGCAATTTACACAAGAGTTCACTCTTCATTCCTAACAACTTGGCTCTTCGGTATTTTCTCCAAATACGCTCCAGAAATGCTCCAACATTACTTTGGGAAAAATCTGCCTAGTCAGATTCTAATGGCTAGGCAAAGCAATGAATCCTTAAAAGACAGTGACCTATTCTTAACCACCACAACCCCTAATGATTACTTTTTAAACAAGGAACATGAAAAAGATTAAGAACATTAATTCCTTTGTATCCTTTTCGTCGTAGTAGATCCCCTTGTCCGCTTTGCTCCTAAGTTGCAAATCTCCTCCCAAAGATTACCTCAAAAACACAAAAAACAATCTACAAGATCATATATGCAATCATTATTTACATAAACATGTACCAATTCTCATGAAATAAGCTAGAAACATTCAAAATTATTCACAAGAACATAGATGCATAAATTGGGAAAGGAAAGCTTTATTTTATTGATAACATATAAGGAAGATTAAAACCATAATCTTTAATGTCAACACCACTCTACAAACCTTGCATGGGTTCCTCCAATAAGATTTTGAGTGCATTAATCCCACAATCACTATTAAAGCCTCACAATTAGCAAGAAAACTAAGGGGTTTGATGGATTTCATAAAGAGGATGAGAGAATGATATTGTTGAGGATGGATACTCAAAACTGGATGCATAAGCTCAGAGAGAAAGAATGACAAATTTGGGCAGAAGCATTTCTTTGCTTCTTCAAAAGTTATCCTAAATGACCCCCTTTAGGGCCCTTTTATATGGAATTTGATGGTTATTCGGTTTTGAAAAGGGCTACAGGAGGTGTAAAAATGGTTATGCAACCCAAAATAGCCCGTAAACTCCACCCGAAAGTGCTTAATTTTTTAATTTTTGCAACTTGTGTGAGTATACACATGATGTAAATGATCAGGGTGCGTGTGTACTTAAGTTGCATATGTATCAGGGTAGATGTGTACTCAATATGCACATGTATCATGGAAAGTGCACTTCAAAAACTGATGTTTTTTGGTAAGAAACTAAGAAAAAGGGGTTTTCAAGTGCGTGTGTATATGGATGAGCCATGGAAAATAATGCATAGTGGTGGAATTTTGGACTATAACAGATGCCCCATAATGAGGGTTAGAAGAGAAACTAATGGCCTAAATATATTACAACATCTTCACCAATGTATGAAGTGAGTGAGTCCGGGACCAGAGTTCAGGTGGTGCCATCTGCAAAAACAACAATCGTCTCTCTGTGGCGGGAATACCCATGCTCGAGGTAAAATAAGCATGGTTTCCAATCAAGCACACAATAATATATCCATGTCATATTTATAGTAATTATGGCCGATAAAGATACATATACGATCCATGTCAACAAGGATTGTAGCCACAAACAATACACGTTGAGCTACATCTCAAAATCATCGTAAGATATAAGAGTACAATAACATATACAAGTTGATATTTAGGAAACATAAACATATGTAGCTGGATATGATAGCTTCATAACTCGAGAAATAACTTCAAGATCTTTAAAAACTCGTGTAGGAGTATAATAAGAGTGTAAGAATCACTACCTTGAGTATCTGGACAAGCCATCACGAAAATACTAGAGGATCTCGAAAATCAGGAACAAAACTTCATTGATTTTGAATGTGGACTTGATAGGACTTTTAGGATGGTCGCATTTGTGATAATAAGAGATCGACTGCGAAAATGGTCAATTCTGGGTTAGAAAAATTCCCTTGGACAAAAAGCACGGCGATATAGGATAGCATGTTATTGACATAAGTCCATGACATGGAGGAATCACAAACTCCATATGTTTGGAAGAGTAATCAAACAAAGGAGTGACATGAATCTATGTAATGAGAACATCTTCCTAAGGTCCCGCTAAATCCTAAACCGTGGTAATAGACTCAAGAATGTTCTCCTTTTGTACAAGGGCTTAATAAGAATGCTACCAATAAAGAGAGAACGTGATTCCTGTCCCCTCTTTGGAATATTTGATTTTTTTGTTCTTTTCTATATATTTAATGAGCTTGAAAAGAATAAAATAATTCTACATGATAGAGGAGGGATGAGTGTCGTAGGCAAGAAAAATAAAGGCTCGCAGCTTACGAAACATACTGATGTTCAGTGCAAGGAGACATGTGCATAAGGACACTTGGTAGGTAAGATTCCTCCATGGTTCAAGGTGTCATATCACAAAGGAAAAAATGTTGCAAGGCTTGCACTTAAAGAATTCTCTAAAGGTTCATGAACAACAAGATGGAGCCAACATTTGGCCAAAGACACAAGAGTGAGAAATGCAATGCGATTACGGATTGACACAAAGAATGAGGAGATTCCTTCAATGTAAAGTTTTATGAGCCTAGAGATGGTAAGCTCGATGGGTTTTAACATTTAGAGAGGTTGAAAAACACTAAAATAAGACTCCAGCAGCCTTCATACATTTAGACCCCAAACCTAAAAAGGATAAACAATACTTTGAATACTGTGAGACGATCTCCAGGTGCACTTCATGCAGTTGAGTCTTTGAGGTCCGAAAAGGTTTAAACTTATACCAAGGAGAATTATGGTTCCTTTTTCGTAAGTTGAGTCCCTCAGGCACGAAAAAGGAAAACTAATAATTGGAAATTCCTATCTATGGGACGTATCCCCCGATGTATTCATTTTTCTTAGTTACTCTATTAGCTAGAAAAAGGTAACCAGACCAAATAGATGTTCTTTCTCGACCAATTAACAAGTGTGAAAGAAACAAAGTCACTAGGAGATTTTTCTTGTTTAGGGAGTTTGAAAAACAATTAAAGGAAACTTCAAAGTGGGTTTTTTGTAAATAATCTCCAAGTCCCAAAAAAAGAGATGTAAACTGTAAAACCAAAGATAATGGCCCTTTTTCATAAATTTAATCCCTCGTAGTCTAAAAAAGGGATAAATGGCTACCTAAGAATACCTCCTAATAACCAGAGTCTCTAGGGTGTACATTTTTCATAAATTAGCCATCCGAACCAAAAAAAGGGTAAACTATCATCGACATACGGTTCCTCTCAGTTTGATTTGGTGAGCATGAAGGGCAACAAGATCACTCAATAATCTTTTCAATTTTAGGGAGTCCCAAAAGAGCTTAAAGAAGACCCAAGGGGCTCATTTTCGTGATATAATATAAAACACCAAAAGGATAACAATCTCGCTAGATTTCTCTTTCATAGTTTAAATGGGCTTGAAAGAAGACAAATCATGGTCTAGGGGAGTCCCTTGGGTATAGGCTAGAAAAATGATGAAGAAGAAGGATGAGGCTTCAACACAAAGTCATGAAGGACTAAATAGATCTCCCATGCCTATGAAGTACTTCAACATAGGCACCAAATGGAAAACAAGTCTCTAACTAGCATGCCCATGGAAGAAAGTGCTGGCTCAATTACATAAAGTACGACACACTTATTAGAAAGGAAGGTTAGTGTCGCAATTCAACATCCTAAGGCCAAATGAAATAAGAAATAGATAATGCAAAAATACTAGGGAAAAAATCTAAACTATATGCCAGTAATCCTAACCAATAATACACCAAATTTCAAAGAAAATGTCTCCAATATCCTGCACATAAGGCCAATAACACCCATCCATAAGTTAATAAATCCAATATAGATAGAAACTTTGGAAAATAAGAGGGGCTAATGAATAAAAAACTTTAAGAACAACAAACGTGGACTGTACAATATGGCACAAGGCACCACACATCCTGACATCTCATGCATGGTACTGGTTCAAGTAGATCCTCGGGCCGCCAGATCTCCTGAACAAGAGTCTCTTTGATATTAAACCTAGAAAGTCTCCTAAAAAGGAAGAAAACACAAACCACGATATAAGTCCTCCCACGATATAGAAATATGTAAAGTCATGGTTTCAAGGATATCCTCATCCGAAGAAAATTCAATATATGAGATATCACACGAACGAGGGTCGAGAGTCTCAAAGCACGAAGCAAACTGAACATATTACATATACTGATGGAGGTTTTGGCCAGGACTATAAGAGTCTATCAACAAAGAATCACAAGCAAAATGGCTTGAGGATCTGGCCAAACAACTTAGATCAGACCCGAAAGGAAACTCAAGATCACTTGGACCAAGAGGGGAAAACAAGGGCTCCCATTCCCCCATTTGATTCAAAAACTAATCATTTGTTGAGACCATGTCTCGAGAAGGAAAACATGTTTGCACAAGTTCCCTCGGTCAAGCAATTGAACATCAAGGATAAGATACCACATAATTAACCCACGGTGGGGTAGAGTCTACACCTAACACCAAGAACATATAAAGGGGTAACCTGAACTAATGCCTAATTAGGATGGTGATTATCATATTCCAGTCAATGGTGAAAATGTTTCCATTGTGAGGGAAATGCATCACCTAGAAGAGCATAGACACCACAATGTTCATAGCATAGACATAATCACTTCAATCATATTGGAATATAATGGGCCTTGCACCACTATAACATCGACAAGGACAAAATTCCCACCTAAAGATATAGGTAAATAAGGAAGAACCCCCAAATATTAACTAGACATCCGGCCAAATCCAACAACTCATGCGAAGAATACACAAACTTGGGAGAACCCAAGATTTCTGAGATGAGGAGGATAAAATACTTAAGGAGTCTCCCTTCATCCACAATACATCGTAGATGTTTTTGAATTAACTTCAACCCTTATTTTAAAGGATGCATAAGAAGGAAGGAGAGCTTCAACAAGGTCATTCCAATAAAAGGAAACCATCCTAGGACTTGGAGGGGGTGTTCTCGCAGAAGCACCGCCCCTTTTTCCTCAAGGTAATCGAATCGATAATGTTGAAAACATATTCTAGACACATCACTCCCCCATAAGAAGAGTAGTATCACCAAATATTTCATCGAAGGTGACTACCTCCTTCTCAACCATTGCTTGAATAGACCGGCGAAAACATGGTTTGAAGGTGCATCATTCCCCAAAAGAGGAGTGGGATCGACTCAAAGATTGCATCGGCATGATGGATTCATCAACCAAAGGATGAATAAATTGCAGATACAACATGGCCTGAAGGCGAATCACCCCCAAAAAGAGGGAAGCGGGATCAACCTGGACATGTACCATTACGATCGCCTATCAACCAAATGATGAATAGATTGTTGGGAAACCATAGAAAAATCAAAATCAGAAGAGATTGCAGACATGGACCAAAATATTCGTACCTCTAGAATGTCGGCACATATGAGTAAGGTGATCTCCATTGAAAATATTACAAGGTAACTTAGGATTACATCCTATTCGTCTAGGTTTATCAATAGAATCAATGCCCCCAACATGACTACAATGAAGTGCTATTGGTTCCGTCCCCAAATACGACTAGTTGGCTGGTTCCTTGCCCCAACATGACCAGTGAGGTTGTTGACATATCACCCATATATGAGTTGCATTGATCTAGACTCGCGGCTTCCAACATGACTTCAAGAGTTATTGCACCTCTCCAACAACGAATCATGCAGGTTGGTGATATTTGACCAAGATGACTAGTAGTGACCCGGGATTCTGTTTCTAGTATGACTCATAGCCGGGCCGGGTTGCTTCTTTCTTCATCATGACTCACTGAGGTTGTTGAAAAATCTCCAACATGACTAGAGAGGTTGGTGATTGGTATTTAACATTACTCGCAGAGGCTACATACCTATTTCCAATATGACTAGAAGTAACTGGAATTTTACCCCTAGCATGACTTGCAAAGGTCAAGATTTGTTCTCGCTATTTGTCTTTCTATTTCATTTAGAATTCGGGTTACTAGTAGCTAGACTTTCACCGAAAGGTTAAAGGAGGAGGAGAATACTTTGATGAAGAAGGAACATAAACATGATTCTATGACATAAGGTGCTTAACCGAGAAGCATCAAGAGCATTCTCGACATTTGAATGGTACCCAACCAAATCGACAGTGCCACATTCTTTTCCAACCTTAAGGAATGCCTAATGTGGCCATCAAAGGGACACCAATGTTCCAAAGAAAGAAAATCACAAGAATCCCCTGCAAAGGGGTTCCTTGGTTGGTAATATCAAGAACTTTAGCCATGAAGGTCTTATGCACAGGTTCTTTTCCTTTAAGTGGATCGTTAAATTCCATAAAAGTCTCACACACACCTACTCTCATAACAAGTGGTATAAAAATATATGTCTATAAGGAGGCGGCTCCACTTTTCTGCTTAAGACCCAAAATTCCTCTCGACCGATGGAGTGGGCGATCTACCACCTTAGGTCACAAACCCAACAAATTATCAATTAACTCGCTATGGAAAACTAGGAGTACCAAAGCAATACCCTCCACCAAAAGAAAATCCTAAAACGAGCAGTTAAACAAACTACTCCTTCTCAATGATTCTCACCCAAGGGAGATGAAATCTTTGATCGTCCAAACAACTAAAAAGGAAAAATGATTTCAAGAGTGAAGTTACCTGCATCTCCAACTCGACGGCCCCTCGTGGGTTGCCCAAAGAGTACACATATCCGCCTCTGCATGTGATACACCCATTGTAGTCACATGTGTGTCAACCTAGATAATGGAAACTAGGCCACCAACTTGTAATCAATAAATAAGAGGGTTCAATCAACAACCAAGCGAGTGTATAGGCAGGGTAACTAAGCTCGGTCTCTCCCCGAGGTCCAAATGCAATAGGGCTGAATCACTCTGTGAGTACCCCGGATAGATCCGCGTCTCGTGAGGTATGAAACAAGCTCCGGGGAAAGTAACGCTACAGGATTCAACCCCAATACACAGTCTCCCAAATTCTTTGTCGGGATCAAAAGTGGATATCTCCGCCATTTTCCTCCACATGTCCTCGTGTTTGACTTTTGTGTTAGAGGAGCTTTCTGGATTGAGTAATTACAAGGTGGATTTTTCACACCCTAGAATAGACACTTAAGTTAAGTTTTGGTTGGCCGGTGTGGAGAGGTAAACTCTCCACACCTAATCCAATGCTCTAGCCTAAGCTATTGGTGAACCCTAGAAAATATGTTACTAATATATTTTTGTATTAGCACATTCCTTTTAAGGGCTTTTCTTACTCAAGGAACTAAAGTGCAATTGATGTTGTTTGAAACTCTTTTGTAAATTAAAAAAATAAACTAATTAGAACAATGGAAAACAATGTTGTACACTAATTCTAATAAATGAAAAAAGAGTTTCAAGAAAAATGAATGAACAATCCTTCAAAAACTTGAAATTCAAACTATTCTCTTTTCAATGCAAAAATGCACAATACAACTTTGTCCTTAGTGCGAGAAAAGTAAAGGAATAAAATAAACACATACTATTTTCCTTTTAAATAATTTTCAAGATGAGAAGAAAACAAAAACCTATACTAATATCTATTTCTTTTTCAAATATAAAATGTAAACAATGCAATGTAACATGAAAAATGCTTCTGTATAGCTTTTTTAAATGAAAAGCAAGGGAAGGGAAGAAAAAGATTAAACTTAACTACAATTCTTTTGATTTTTCTTCTTCATCTTTGAATGAAAACTGAAGGAGAAAAACAAAGAAACATTTCTTTTCTTTTTCAAATCATACAAAGAGAGAAGGAAAACAAAAAAAGACCTGATTCAGTCTCAGGACCATTGTTAAAGAGCATGGATTCACTATAATCCAAAGGAGAACCTAAAGCTTGTAAAACACCTTCAAACTTTGAGAAAAATATATAGGCAAATAAAACCATACACAAGAGATTATCGTGCAATCTTATAAACAAACTGAGACTCAAACCCCGTCAAACAATAATCAATAGAGGTCCCTAATACTCAGGAGGACCTGAGAAACCAAGAGTTTCCTGGAAAGTGGGAGGGGTTTAAAAAACAAATTTAAGATGATACAGACACACGTTCTATGTTCATAGAGCCCAAGTATGTACGTAGGATGTGTTAAGTAAGAACGTGTATGTACATGGTCTGAGCAACCAACAAGTTGCATATAGGACTAAAAAATATTCAAAAAAAAAATATTTAGACTTTGAAACTCCAACCTGTGTAACTGCAAACACCTAGAAGGTGACCGTAGACTTAGATAAAACCCAAAGCAAAACAAGAAACAAACCAAAAAAGATCTCCCCTAAACAGACCCTAAGGAGATTCCCTAAGGAGGCTGCCACTTACTTTGGGGAAAAATCCCCATAGTCAGGGTCTAATGGCTAGGCATAGTGATGACTCCTTGAAAGACATAAATTGACCTATTCTTACCCAATTCACAAACCCTAATGATTTCTTTTAAACAAGGGAACAAGAAAATATGAAGAATGACAATTTTGTATCCTTTCATTCAGTAGATCCTCTTTTTGTTGCTAAGTTCAAGCCCTAAGTTATGTGATCCCAAATTTGACCTGAAAAAACACGAAAAGAAATCTACAAGAGCATACATGCAATCATTATTTACATAAACATGTACTAATTCTCAAGAAATAAGTTGTAAACATTCAAAATTATTCACAAGAACATAGACACATGCATTGGGAAATGAAAGCTCTCTTTTATTGATAAAATATAAGGAAGATTACAACCAGAATCTTTAATGTCGACACCGCTCTACGAACCTCACCTCGGTTCCTATAATAAGACTCCAATTGCATTAATCCCACATCCACTAGAAAATCCTCACAATCAACATGCAAAAACTAAGGGTTTGATGGATAGCATAAAGAGGATGTGTTAAGCCCTAATATTGGCTCTTTCATATTACCCCACTAGCATATATAGTGTAATGTTATTTTATTTATCGGGCTTTAGGACATTAGTTGTAATTATACCTCCTAGTCTCCTATATATACCAAGGAGACATTTTCATTTTGAATCATCATGTACTTGAACATTTAAGTGGGGTAAAAGGAGGTTTCCCCCTTCAAGAGTCTTATTATCTGAAATTATCTCTTTTTCAAGGCGTTGAGTACTTTTTCTGAGGTTTTTCTATGCTATATTGATATTTGGTTCTTCACATATGGTATCAGAGCTCAAGGTCTTGGGGTTTCACTGCTACATCTGAGACACCTTGGAATTTTTGCTATAATGTTTTTTCTACAATGTTTCAGAAGGAACAACTTGGAGAATATTTAGTAGACAGATCAAGGTACGTTGGGTTCAAATTTCAGCTCCTAAGGCCTTATACTTTCAGAGATACAGCCTGTACAAGATAGGGTTCTGGAATCATCCTAAAGTGAGTCATTGCGGAATTTTCGCTATAATTTTTTTTTTGTAACGTTTCATACCCTAAAATCTAGAGGCTATTCACAAAAATTAGTAAGGTATCTGTGGTAAAAATTTCAGATTCTGGGTCATCTTAAATTTGTAGATACACCCTTTGTAAGATAGGGTTTCTGACTAGTCCTATTGACTAGTCTCAAGAAGGTGTTCCAGGTAAAACAATAATAAATTCTTCCTAGAGTATCCAAATTGAGTGGAACTAGTTTCATTGGATCGTGGACAGTCTGTAGTATTTCTAGTATGAGTTTCAAAATTTTATATCAATTATTTTGTGCGGGGTACGCTATACAAGTGAGGTCTCCTGGAAAGGAAAAAAATCGGCAAGTTGTGGGGAAGTTACCACAAATTCCACTTGGCACATCCAATTTTGATCAGACCTATGGCATT
>SNQJ01S0170506.1:4830-20605 GCA_010110895.2 Picea sitchensis | reverse complement strand
GTAAAGTGAAATTCTAAATAAAAAAAATACTTTTGTATGTCGGAAGTTGAATAACTTGTGAAAATACAGTTTTTTTTCTCATAAAACAAGCAAAAGTGTAACCCATCTTCATGATTTCACCCCTCTAGCATTACTTCGTTTCTTAAAAATAAGAACACAAATGTGCAATTTAGAGCGAAAATAACCTAATATGTCTTCCCATGTGCCTCGGGAAGAGGCCAAATAAGAGGTTAAATTTAAAGCGAAGATAACTCAATATATATTCCCCTGCGCCTCAGGAAGAGGCCAAATAAGAGTTTAAATTCAAAACTTAGGTTAAAATTGTATGAAATTCTAATTATATTTTATGAACCTCTTAAACTTTATCTTAAAATAATTTGAGATCATTAATAGTCGTACCAACTAATTGCAAAATTAAAAATTGATTACTAATATTGCCTCAGCCCGAAAGATAGGGACTAATAAAAATATAAAATATTAATTTCTTGATCTATATATACATATATTTTACTTTACCAAATAAAGATATAAAAATTTTCTTAAGATTAAGAATCTTCTTGATAACAAGTTGACACGTGAGTTTGAAACTATCAGAAATTAGTCAAGATTAAGATTTTTTATGACAAACAATAGAGCATATACACATCTTTATTTTACTTATAGAAAAGGAATAAAAAATTAGTTAAGATTAAGACACTAATTCCTTGAAAATAAGTTGATAGTTCAGCTTGAAACTATGGAAGTCAATTTTGGATTCCATTATGATTTTGAAATCAAATTATTAAAATTTGTGTCATGTTAAATTTTGATATATAATTTGTGTTTTAAAATTTATAAGATTTTGTTTTAATTAAGTATTTTTTCATATCCATTGATACAAATAACTATATAAAATAAGAATTTTTTTTTCTAATATTTAAAACAATCAAACCATGGAAGTGTTTGATTGGTGATAAATTTAATCATCAAACTAAATCTTTTAAAAAATGAGGATGTAGTTTAATGAAAAAGTGGTTGAAAGAATGATGCATTGGAAATTACAACACATATATTCTAGGTCGTATATTCTAGGCTTGTTGGGGTTAGTATTCAAATTTGTTAGAATCTCACCTTTGAATTCATGCATCTATTATACCACAATTTTCTAATATTTAAAACAATCAAACCATGGAAGTGTTTGATTAGTGATAAATTTAATCATCAAACTAAATCCTTTAAAAAATAAGGATGTAGTTTAATGAAAAAGTGGTTGAAAGAATGACACATTAGAAATTACAACACATATATTCTAGACTTGTTGGGGTTAGTATTCAAATTTGTTGAATCTCACCTTTGAACTCATGTATCTATTATACCACAATTTTATGTTGCATATATTCATATAGTGTTTATTGTACCACAATTTTATGTTGCATATATTCATATAGTGTTTATATGTTGTATATGCTCATACTCTACCACAATGCTATGTTGCATATATTCATATAGTGTTTGTTGTACCACAATTTTATGTTGCATATATTCATATAGTGTTGATATGTTGTATATGCTCATACACTACAATAAGATGAACAAATTATACCTTTATAAAACCTTCTCAATATGGTAAATGTCTTCTTAAAAGAGAATGATAAGTGATCAATGGTGATAAAACTCAAACAAAAGCTTTTGAGTCTATCACTTAATGTTAGGTGTATTAGGTGCAATGGAGGACATGGAGACCATTTAAGTAGTTGTTGGGTGGATTCATTTGTATTGATTAGATAAGGAAGACATTCAAATTGGGTTTTCTGCCCAATACTTAAGGTTCCCATTATAAATCAATACATCTTTGACGTGCCTATTCATTGTGAATGTTATCATAATATGGATTGGATGTGAACAATAATAATAAGGGCATGTTTAGTTGGTTTGATTCCCAAATGATATTAGGGTCAAAGTGTCGAAAAACTAACATTTTATAAACAATTTGGACAAAGTCGAGAGAAATACATAGAAATGATGCAATTAATAGAGCATGAAAGATCTCTATTCATTCACAGTAATGGAAACTAACAATTGGATCTTTGTCATGGAAGAATTATCTTAACAAAGGTACAATCAAACTTAACTAATCTAAAATTTCCAACCCTCCTTGAGTTTCTATGCTATCTAATTTGTGCTTTGACATGTGTGTTTTATTGCTTTAGGGTACAAAATAGGACATTGAACTCTAATCTAACTGGTCTAATCCCATATGCCAAGCATCAAATAAGTTAGTACATCAAAGAATGCAAGAAATAAAAGAGAAGAAAACTCCAATGTGAGGAAACATCCACAAACATTGGTCTTCTATTCTTCAGGTAAACTCTTCAATGTTACAATGCAAGAACATCCCCATTATGCATTACCTCACATTACATTTTCCCACATAAAGGGCCTCCTTCACCTCGATTATATATGAGATAATGAAAGAAGAACAATTGCCATGATGCATGTGGGATAAATCATTTTTACAAGATAGATAGCTATTGAAGAATAACTTTACAAAATGCCATAGGAATGTATATGAGACCACTAGTCATTAACACATTATAACATTCCCCCTTAATGATAACTAGAGGGATAGAATAATAATTGGAGGAAGAAGAATATCATGCCAATATGAGATCTCACAAATCTAATGATGCCTCATTGTGTGTACAAATCCCTCAGAATGATGTTCTCACATTTATCATAATGATAGGCTATACAATAGTAAATATGACCACTAGACAATCATTACATGATGGATATAATTAACAAATTTAAAATATAAAGATGGCATTACATTACATTCCCCCTTAATGACAACTTCAAATAGATTCAAACTTTGTTTATGTCAAGGATAAGTTGTGGAGAGGAACAATGTAGAAAACCATATATAAGTTGCAACCAGATCCTCAATAAGGTGCAAGGAGAAGATAATTTCTACTGTCAAGAACCAATGTAAAATGACCAACAATGACAACATCAATACGCTGATGACGTAGTGCCAAGCAACTCTAGATAGAGTAGTAATCTGCAGAATTAGTTTGTCTCCAAACTGTTCACACACACCACTCTGGAACAAGTAAAGTAAATACAAAGTTAAGTGGTAAAACTCCATGGATAAACTTTTCCTTTGTCATGGCTTTGGTAAATATATCAACAACCTGTTTCTTAGTGGGACAATACTCCAAACAAATAACACCATACCCTACCGGATCTCAAATGTAATGAGTATCAAGATCAATGTGTTTGGTCTTGGAGTGATATACTGGATTGTAAGAAAGTTGGGTAGCACTTTGATTTTCAGATATTATCTCAGTTGGAGCATTCTAAACCAGTCCAAACTTAATAATAACATGCCAGAGCCACACTGCTTCTTAAGCTTCCTTGTACACTACTTCACAAGAAGAAAGATAAAGTGTTCTCAACTTCTTACTAGACCATGAAATTGGACCTGAACCAAGCTGAAATATATATCCTACAGTAGACCTTATGTCAATAATATCTCTTGTCCCATCAGAATCGCTGTAATTGAGAAGTGAAACATAAGCCTTGCTTGAATAGAAGACACCATAGTGTAGAGTTCCTTGAAGATATATAAGAATCCTCTTAGTTTCTTTCCAATAGAGATTAGCTCCATTTTACTTACATGGCAAGCTTGAAGAAAGTTTATATTGAGGAACAATTAGCTTGAAGAAAGTCAATATTGAGGAACAAATATGCTCGGGAATTAAGAGTCATTAAATTTATCTGTGGAAACAAAGCAATGATGTGTAGTAAAGGGTATGGTTGAGAGAGATGGAGACTGCTGTTTGTGTATGGTCCTTCACATGTACAGAATTATATATGCTACATGCCTTTGTTCATTCAAAATGAATAACTTCGGTACCATTTCTTTTGATTCTGTAATTGAAACACTTTCCATTGAAACGAATATTAAGGCAATATTTTCTTAGTATGTCTGTAGCTTGTCTAGATCTATGGTATCCTTCAGCAAAATTAATATATATTTTACTGGTAAAGTCTTCTCATATTTAATTAGAGTAGATGCGTTATACAGCCCCGGTATTGGCGATAGATCAAACACTTCAGGATTGAGTGTAATGCTTCAGGCAAATATATTGTTTATATATGTTATTATTATTGTCTTTTTTCAAATATAACTGAAGGTTAAGATGACTTGACACTCGTATGTTAATAATAAACATTTATATAAACCCAACAAAGTAGTTACTTTCGAAACTTTATGTGATAACAGAATTTTGGAAGGTTTGTAAAATGAAGTCTACATGGCAGAAAGTAACTTCAGATTGGAATTTGTGATGAATTTTAAATATACCAATATGAAATATTTGGTAAAAAATAACCATAATAAGAACAATAAAAAGGGTTAGTTGCCATACGATGATACACATGGCTTGTTTTACTCTACAAAATAAGGATATTAGAAATCAGTTAAGATTAAGATTGTTATGACTAAAATAAAAGTGTACTTACTACATAAGTCACAATGGTGTAATTATTAACTAGCAAAGTATGAGATTTTTATTTTTAATTGGTAAAAATAAATTTAATAAAAAATCTATAAATTGGGTGTGTACACATAGTTTTGTTTTACTGCATCAAATTAGGATATTAGAAATTAGGCATGATTAAATTGTATATGACAATAAGTAGAACATATACATATTTTTACATCTTTATTTTACTTCATCAAATAAAGGTATTAAAGCATATATACATTTTTATTTTACTTTATCAACTAAAGGTAAAAATTAGTTAAGATCACGATTTTGATTTCTTGATAGAACATATACATATCTTTATCAAATAAAGGTAAAAAATTAGTTGAGATCAAGATTTTGATTCCTTGATACATCATATACATTATTAAACAAGTGGAGATGTAGAGCAGCAAGTCCCTCTCGTTAGGCTAGGATGCCCAATGGAAGCTTAAGTTTATTCTGTTAAGGATGCTTGCCTCTGAGGCTATCAAATAAATCCATCTATAGTTACAACGCACATGCAAATCAAATAAATTGTCACGCGTACTAGATTCTATGCTCTTTGTTATTGAAATTCAAGTTGTATTCAAATAAAGTGCCATAGAAATGGCACCTATAAAAGCCATAAATTGTGCAAGATACCATATATATAAAATATGCAGAACAGAAACGAAATGCTAGAAATGACAGAATAACAGTAAAATATCCAGCATAATCTTCACAATACACATAAATGATATACAAAATAGCAACAAAAATAGCACTTTGAATCAGATAGCAATGTTCACGATATACAAAATAGCAACAAAATAGCACTTTGAATCGATAGCAATGTTCACAGGCCTAATCGAGGGGGCAACTTCCAATCGAAAGGTACGCCTATTACAATAATATTCAAGTTATGGTTCTCATACCGAATTCTATTTATATTAGAAAGAAGTATCTAGAGGAAGATCCTTCTAGAAGTTTAAGTTTCTATTAGGTCTCTTACATCCGCCTTTATTCTATTTTATTGAAAGGTCTTATTAATATTGACCTTATTACATCCCATCACATTGATCTACCTATGTATGGTTAGGACCTTAACATGTCCGCCTTAAAACAACCTTGTCCTCAAGGCTTGAGATGTGGAAATCGCCGCAGAATGGTAGCTGGTTCAAGTGGCATCCGGCCGGAGACATATCTTTCCACCAGACGGTGCATAACTTCTCGATGGTTCTCCGACGCAGACGACGCTCGTCCAAAACCGCTCGTTGTAGCCAAATGGATCCTTCTTCAACTAACTCGAAGGTTGGTTTGAAGTTGGCGCACCGGTTCCAACTTCACCTTCTTCAAGCAGGAAACATGAAAAACAGATGTAGCTCGACCGACCGGGCATAGCTAATCGATATACTTGTCCCACACGCTTTAGAACTGTAGGCGTTAAGAAAATTTGGGGGCTAGCTTCTATTAACGTCGCCTTGAGGGAAGTTTGCTTATGGCGGGGAAGTTGCATAAACACCTGATCCCCTTCCGCAAATTGACGCCCGGCTTAATCTTTGACCGCTTTGTTGCTTCATTCTGCTTCGCCATGACCAAGTTCTTTGCGCGGGTACGAAGGATATCCCTGACCGTGGCGCGTTTATCGAATCGCTTGACCTTTGAGTTACCTGGTAAGTAGGAGAGAACCGACGGTGGCTTCTATCCATTAATCGCCTAAAAGGAGTCATGCTTATGGTCAGATGGTATGTAGTGTTGTACCACCATTAGGTAACCATTGTTCCATCGTTGTTTTTCCGATGCAGCACTTCGATAGGTTTCCAAACACTTGTTGACACTTCCGTTTGACCATCCGGTCTGGGGATGATAAGTTGAGTCGAGATGCAATTGTGTGCCTTGTAGTTGTAAACAACAATTCTTGCCAAAAATTGTTTGTCAAAGTTGGGTTCTATCGAACAATAGAGTTTGGCATGCATGAAGCTTGAAGACCGATCCATGAAAAATTTGGGCCACCGTGGATGCAAAAAATGGGTGGTGAAGAGCACAAAATGAGCATATTTGAAGTCGATCCACCACCACCATTATCAATGATTTATTCCCATTTGGGTAAGCTCAGAATAAAACTATTAGATATATCCTTCCAACATCGGGAATTGGAAGCGTTGGAGTGCCCGAGACTTGATCAAGTTCCCTATTATGCTGGCATACCTCACATTCACAACTTACGGATGCGTCCCCGCTCATACCATCCCGTAAAAATGAGCCGCTTAACTCTCACATATGTCGGTGAACCCGAAAGCGCCCCGGGCCAGGGTGTAGCATGAAGCCAAAGAGATACCCCGCGGATTTGAGCTGATTGTTTACTTAAATACGTTTCTACCTTTTGTATCGGTCATTCGGGTTAAGAGTAACTCGGGGAGCTCGTACTATTCCCCAGCTGTTGAATTAGATGCTAACTTTGGGGTCTTCATACCATTCCTCGGCGCATTTAAAATTTTGCTCAATCAGTACAAATAAAGGAAAGAGAAAGAGGATCCTTCGCCTTATTCATGACGTTGCATCCTACACTACATTGTTTCGTTCTTCTAAATGATCTCATAATCATAGCCAAAGAGCTTAGTGACCCATTTTATGTTCTCGGGAGGAAATGCGTTGTTCCGTAAAGTATTTGAGGCTTTGATGGTCTGGCTCCACTTGGGAATCATTGCCCCAAGAGATAAGTGCACCACAAATCAACGATGCGCACTGCCAACATTTCTTTTTTTTCATAAATAGGTTTGCCTGCATTCTTTCGCGACAAGAGCCGTTCAGAAGGCCAGGCAGTCGACTGTTGCATAAGGACAGCGCCAATGTCTTTCCCTGGTGCATCTCATTCCAACACAAATGTCTTTGTAGAGTCGTGAGAGCCATAACCTGAGTGGTGCACATGGCCATCTTCAGCTTCTGAAAAGTTTGATGTACCGCCGGGTCCAATTGAAAGAGTTCTTTTAAGGAGATCCGCGGAGAGGTGTCAGCATCTTCCATGTTCTTGACGAATCCTGCGTATCACCCCTCAGGAGGCCCAAAAATCCATCTAAAGCTTTTGAGAGTCTTAGGGTGCCATTCAATCTTGCATAGATTCAATCTTTTTCGTGTCCACCCCGACGCCATCCTTGCCCAATTAGATTAATTCCAAGTATTCGACTTCTGACGCACCAAAAAAAGCACATTTGGACCTGCTTTGAGGAAAAGCCGGTGGCTTGCTTAGTAGGGTCGAGAACTGACCATCCACATGAGTCGATGGTCTTTCCATGTCTTGCTATATATGAGGATATCATCAAAGAAAACTAGACAAAATGACAAAGAAGTGGGCTACTATGGTCTGGCGAGGCTTGAAAGGTGGAGGGGGCTATGCACCCAAAGGGCATGACCAAGAACTCAGAAAGGGTCTTCATGAGGCAAAGGTCAGCCTTAGGAATGGGCGTCGGACTCTTCATACCAGATTCCGGTGATAAATCGGTAAGATCAAGTTTGGTGAAGAATTGGGTAACCACTCGCTCATCTGTGAGGTCATCAATGACCTGATGGGAAATTTGTCTTGATGGTGAGTTTATTGAGGGCACGGAAGTCAGACACATTCGCCAAGAACCTTCTTCTTTAGCACCATGACGACCGAAGAGGAGTAAAGACTCGTACTAGAATGGATGACCGAAGAAGGAGCCCCGACCATTTTTCAATTTCATTCTTTTGGGCAAAGGTGGCGATATGGACGCATGTTGGGGAAGGTTTCCCGACAGGAATGGAATGATCATGGACACCGCGAAAAGGAGGGATGTCTTTGGGGAGTGGAGAAGACCGTTTGATGTTTAGTCAAGAGGCTTGGAGGTCTTGGGGCACGTGGACTGCGGGTTTGAATGCAATGGAGTTGGGCTTAAGGACACCAATGACCTTGGAGCAATTTCTCCATGCAATGAGAGCTGATGATCTCAGAGAAATCTACGCCGCGATGCCTTGAAATTTATGTGTGTGTACGCCTTGGTCAAATTCGTATTGTTAAGTTCTCGAAGTCCACATGAGCAGGGGACTATGTTCCGGCGCCATTTCGCACCTAACACAATGTCACAACCTCCCATGTCAATAGCAAACATATGGGATTTGAGGGTTGTGGTCACCTATTTGGAGACGCGACATTTTCACAACGCCTCCACATTTCATAGAGCCACCGCTATAATCATGATTTGAAATTATTAACAACATGGATATAAAAGTGGGTTTTACGACAGCGGCGATGAATAAAGCTGTGGGTGCCGCCACTATCAACCAAGATGATGACCTTCGGTGCTTTGATATAACCGATTAGCTTGAGAGTTTAAAGGAGAAGCCGGTGAGAGCATTGAGGGAAATGATAGGTTCTTCTTCTGGAGGGTCTGAGGGAGGGCTTATTTTAAGCTCGGTGACTTGGGAACAGGGGAAGTGTTATCATCGTATTCTTGAATATCCTTAGAGATGTCCATAAAGAGATTTTGTTCCTTACATTTGTGGGTCTGAAATATTTGTCATCACAGCTATAATCAGAGGCCTTTGAGTTGTCATTCTACCCATTTCAACCTCGCGGAATTTTGATTTTGGCGAGCCGGAGGGAGTAGTGGGTTTTACCCATTTAGGGCTGGAAAAGAAGGCTTACGCTTTGAGAGAGGAAACAATTGGTTGTGCTTCTTTGGTTTTTTTAATTTCCACCCAAGTCAGGTCGAGTCATGAGGTCTTCAACCTCCTCCTTCGAGGGGCTCAATCGATAAAGTTAATTTCCGCGAAAGAAGGCACGTCATTCTCCGTTCGAAAGCCGACGCCAACGCTATGAAGTCTTCGACTGTGCCCCATTGCTTCAATTTTGTCAAACGCCCAAATGGTTGGTGTCGTCAAAAGCCGCTCATAAAGCTCGCTGAACAATTGGGGTCCGCCAATATATCCTTGACGCAAAGTTTTCTCCATTGCCACATTACGCCGTTTGATCGAGATGGAAATCACCACCGGAAGCTTCAGCTTTCAAGTCATTCCACAGTGTTGGAGAGAGAAATAATGTTCCATTTGTGTGACCCAAACTGGGATTCGAGCCATCACCATTACATCCACCCGCTGAAGGCGATGTCCCTGAAAGATGTGGTTGAAAAGCGTCGGGAAGAAGTTTCCTTCGCCTTTTGTGTATGCATCATCATCTAGAGGGGTTTTGAGTTTGGTGCGGAGTGCTACAACGACAGGTTCAAGTTCGTTTTTTACTTCCTTCATTGCGGACTGCACGGCTATCCGGACGGATGCATTCATGGAGGCATCACTGAGGCAAGCACCGGTTGTTGCACTTCTTGTTGGCCCTGGCAAAACCATGCCAGGTGTTGAAGCTTAGACTCTAGTTCCTTTGGTTACCGGGTATGGCCATGGTGACGGTGACTAAAAGGAGCTATGGCTGTGAAATTTTAAAATCGATAGAGGAAAGTGATGAGGGCGAAGAGATGAGTCTAATGGATAGGTCTTAAATAATGGTAAAAAATGGGTGAACTGAAAAGTAAGCATGGGTCGTAAATATTTGCAGTAAAATGATATGGAGGAAAGTGATGAGGGCGACATTCTAATGGAATGGGTCTTAAATAATGGTAAAAAAATTTCTATACTTCATATTTTTATTTTATTTTTTAACAAATTACGGGTTATTCTTTGGTTTGAAGAATGCTACAATGCTTAAATCCCTCTCAATTCTCAAATCCGCCAGAGTATTTACTTAGCAACCCTAATATTGCCGGTTAATAGATCTCACAATGAACTGGTTTATCTTGTCGCGGTATAAAACCCCAAGGTTAGTATTCGCGGTTCTACGTATACATGGCCCCTGGTGGCTATAGTCGATATACGCATGGTCCAACAAGATACCTCTCGCCCAATATCTCAGCAATTCAACTAAGGAGGATAGACTGCATCTTCAAATGCATTACTACCCGACTACCCGTAATAGAGAGAGTATTCTCATTGTTTCTAAGGGATTACTATATAGCCCCATCTACCGTATAGATTTTATCTACGTAGGGCTTCGTGAAATCTAGTCGTCCGTAGATATCAAGAGTCCATGCTTACCACCGGTTGATACCAAATGTGGGTTGCCAAGGGTAATAACAAACGGCGCTTTAAGAACTACTTGTATTTCCTTCGTGTATGAATTCCTCAACCGCCGGTTTATGCGCTTAACGACAGAGCTCTGTGGCTTAAAAACGCCGTATCACGCCTCACTCTCGAAAAAAATACCCTACAATTTCTCGCTAAGGAAAGTGCTTCCGACATATACTTGCAAGATACCATATATATAAAATATAACGTAAAACAAATGCTAGAAACGACGTATCAAGAAAATATCCAGCGATAATCTTCACAATACACATAAATGATATACCTAAATAGCAACAAATAACACTTTGAATCGATAGCACAAAATTACGCCTCTTCGTAAGCAACCTCCAATCGAAAGCCTATTACAATAATCATCAAGCTAGGGTTTTCATATTCTCGACTCTTATTTATACTAAAGAAGCATCTAGAGGAAGATCCTTCTGTAGTTTTCCTTCTAGAAGCGGAAGCTTCTATTAGGTCTTCTTACATCCGCCTTATTCTATTTTATTGAAAGGTCTTATTAATATTGACCTTTATTACATCCGAATACATTGATCTACCTATGTGCGGGTTAGGACCTTAACAAATTGATAAGCCTAACAATAAATGACACATGACAAGATCCTAAATTCTAACAAGGTGTCTTGAAAGAGCTTAAGAATACGCAATTTAATCCCCAACTCTACACAAAATCAATGGCACACATAAAAACATTTCAAGGGTTTCATCCTCACATATTAGTTTCAAATCAACTAATAAAATGAGATGGTTTTGATATCTGATATTTATTTCATTGATAATGATATTTACAATAAAAATATAAAATGAGATGGTTTTGAGATCTGATATCTATTTCTTTGATAATGATATTTGCAATAAAAAAGTTTCATCGATACTAATATTTGCAATAAAAATATATGTAAATGAACAAAATATATTTTCCATAAACAAATAACCACAATTCTCAATTTAAGTCCCATGTTTTTCAAATTCTAAAACTTTCAAAACATATGCAACAACTCAAACAAATATATAACCAACCTATACAAACAAAATTTGAATTCATTATTCCATTGAAAAATGCATGTAAATACTAAATTTGGAAACGATTCCCAAACAAAATTTGAATTCATTATTCCATGAAAAACACATGTAAATACCAAATTTGGAAACTATTCCCAACCAACCACAAATGCATTGTATCCTCATATGTTATCTTGACCTAAATGCATTGTAATTAGTGAAATCATTACATAATAGTCTACTTAATTGGTGAAAGCATTACGTAATAGTCTACTTAAATTATTTCAGACCCGATCCTTCTTTAAACACAGGCCAAAAAGAATCAAAATAAAATTGCAAAATCGAAATACTTAAATTATTTCAGCCTCTTATCCTTCTTTAAAGACACACCCTGATCCTTCTTTAAAGAGAGGCCCAAAAGAATCAAAATAAAATTGCAAAATCAGAGTCCAAAGACATAGAATTAAAAGCATGTAGGTAGGATAAAAACCAATAATTTCATGCCTTAACGTAGCTTCACAAAAGGAAGGATAATAAATAAATAAAATTACAAAATCAGAGTCCAAAGACACATAATTAAAAGTATGTAGGCAGGCTTAGTGCAAGCTTAGTGCAATTTCATACCTTGACATTGCTTCACATAAGGAAGGATAAAAAATAGTTACTTTATTAAAAAAATTGTTTTCGTACATATGCCAAAAATAGAGTAGCTAACCTTATTCAACAATTTATGACCACTCTCGGTAACTTTTCTTTTCATTGAATAAATTTGTTTCAGGTGGATAAATAATAAATTCGTTTCATGTGGATAAATACCATGTTATGTGCATTGAGCATGAGCCCATTGTGCTTCACGTTCCTCCTTCCCGTAGTCTTTAGTATGAAGAACTTGTGGAACAAATGATTAGCACATTCTTTCCTAGAGAGCTTAGATCTAGTATGCAAAGACACAACTACCAATGACCAAATAGAAAGTAGTACCCTTAGATATTCTAGTTTACCTATTCTTTCTACTTATAAATTGTAGTTGACTTATTCTGTTTATAGAAGGTAGTGATCATTGCATTAGTAGAGTTTGTGTCATTTAACATCGTGCATTGTTACAATGACATTTGTTATCTTGCCCTAAGTGCATTGTAATTGGTTCGATGACGTGTTGGGCTGCAAACATATTATGATTGGAGAGATTGTTAGGTTTCCAAAACCAATTGCTGCAGGAGAAGCAACAAGTGTCTGGGAGGTTATGATTGATTTTAAGTGAGATATAACCTCGCTTATCATCCCACGGTGTCCACTTTTGTGAGCCTCACACATGCGGACACTAGATACATGTACAATTTATAAAAAATAAATAAATAATGTAGTAGTTATATAGTGTGTATACTATTTTACATCTGCTACAATATAGAGGTTATGAATATGAATATAATAGTCACGACAATGATGAATAATAAGTTCCTTCCACTGTATCAAGGTTGAAGCAAGATCAATGATGTTTGGGCAATTGTTGTAGTAACAAGAAGAGAAAAAATTCTTTGTGAAGCCACGTTTCCCCAGATTACCGACAAATATCCCTATTGTCACCCTCTCCAACCCACACTCGATTTTTATGTTATAATGGATATGTATTCTTCAATTTTTATTCACAGAAGAAATAATAGAAAAAAAGTAGTATAGTATTACCAGATGGGTGTTATCTCATATTTCTTACACTTTGTTGTATAATATACGTGCTAAACATTGTAATATATTCTTCTTGGAGAGTGGAAAATATAAAATATAATACCATTGTAAAACCGTTAGTCATCAAACCATTTATCAACAACAAGGCAAGAGTACCCATCAAAGAATGGTCGATAACAACTCATATTTATTTAAAAAATAATCTAATGACTTTTCAGGCACCGCACTCCATGCACACATTAAACATGTTAATCTAATGACTTTCCACACGTCGCCCTCCATGTATAGACTGGAAATGTGCGAAATAGCTTTCCACCTATTTCATAATCAGTATTTCTATATAACAACTGTCTCACATGCAAGTTGTCCCTAAAGGAGAGGTCCAAGCAAGGTTGCAGGTTGTCCATGGAGGGGTCCAAGCAAGGTTGCACTGAGCCATGAGGTAATGTAGCAGACATGGGAAAACTGGGCATATGGTGATCTAGATGGCCAAGGATACCCTGTTGTTAACAACTCTTCAAGCTCACTTTTGAGCTCAACCATATCGGGTCCATAAATTCTGTATGGTTCCCTTTCAATTCAGGCTTCCTTTCTTGCAATGTATGTTCTAGTTCGAGGCAGGGTGTGGTAACAACTTATAAGCCCAACCTAGCCAGGATCTAGCAAGGTTGGAATATACATAAAACACATTTTGATATTCATATTCACAACCACTACTTTTTCGCCTTTACCTCTGGTTCTAGGTCAACAACAAAATCATATGTTGCAACTTAAAGGTGATGGCCTAAAAGGACATTCATTCATATATCTCTTCCCTATCAACTACGATGACTGAAATGACGTGGAAGATCAAGAGGGCGATCGATCCTTCTCTCTTAGAACCATAGGGCCTCATTGTTTACCTTAGGTTGAGCTCACCACAAGGCCAACCTTTATCCACCACGAAAGCACTTGATCCATGAGGAATTGTAGGTGTTTGGGGATGTCCCCAAGCTGTGAAGCTCCTTCCCGACGCTCATAGGCTAGGGTAGGATCCTTCCCCTCTCCCAAAGGATGGGTGGGCAACTTTTTTCCTTTGGTCGAGCATTAAAACCCTATGGGCCAGTCAGTGGAAAGACTATATAGTGAAAATGAAAGGGACTTAGAGAGACACAACTCCGTGACATACTTTCTTTCTTGTATGTTGTGTATTTATGAATCAAAGCATCTTTGTCCATGCAGTCTTAATCTGTTAAGGATGTATCTGTATTAGCCGGTGAAGGACGACATGGCCAACTAGCATAGGGAAGCATGTCCCACCAAAGATGATGTGACTCAGGCAAGAGCTACCACTTGTAGAATTAATGCAAATTAATGTCAAGTTATTAATGGATCAAAACATAGAGTGCGAAAGATTCAAAGAGTTATGTATGGTTGGTCCCCTTCTTCCATCAGACGTCAAACCAGGATGGATCGACATGGCTCTTTTCATGGTGTGATGTTGGCTGGACATGGCTCTTGGTATGCGGGAAATGGGTATTTTTCTATTTTCATGTGGTTTCTTCTTTCTCCTTAGTTAACGAAGATACCTTTTGTTCTTTGACCCAATTAGAAGAATAAGATCAAGACGAACATGGTGACCGACGACACAAACCTGGTGAAGTTAGTGATCAAGAACAAGATTGGAATTCTTACCAGTTAGACGTAAGTAGAGCCCATATTAGATTTAAGGAGGAACCTGATGTATTGGTATAGGAAAAGAAAAAAATAGGTGGATAGTACTCTACTAAGTTGGGTTATAATCTAATTATGGATACTACTCTAATATAATTATGGGTGTATGTTGTCTAACAAAATCCAATATACAATGGATGCACTCGGCCAAAAAGCTCAACCTGCAGTCATATTCCAGAAAAAATCAACTTGCGGTCATATTCCAGAAAAAATCAACCTGCAGTCATATTATGTAGGTTTGAAAAGCAATTGTTAATATGATTTTCCAAATGGAGAGGAGATAGTCAGTTGCATCAATGATTTCGTGAGCTATTCGGGGGACCGCTCAAACGACCAATATTGAGTCAAAGCCGAGCAACTAAGCACCTTTGAAAGCATGTGGTAAAGTAATGGAGAGTTTTGTTTAGCTTCATCTCGGATAGGGGTGCTCCTTTGGCCCTGAGCGTGAAACGTTGGAGTATTTAATGTCTCAGTGGATAATTGGCTAATGTGCAAAGAGGAAATTGAAGGTCAATATCTGGAAGGAGAAAATTAAAGGTTAGTTTTGAAATTCTCTACTTAAACTTCTGAGCAAATTTTGAAGCATGCAACATTAAAATGACCAGATACAGTTTTGGGTTGTTGGAATAATATTTTGCTCAAATTTAGTTTTTTACAGCTTGTTAATTCATAACCTAATGGAAATCTAAAATATTATTGGAATTATTTGAAGAAAATTCCAATACATAGATAAA
>SNQJ01S0170505.1:8827-20605 GCA_010110895.2 Picea sitchensis | reverse complement strand
ACTAGATGAAAATTAAGCAAGGATGATGACTCACCTAATGTTGATCAAAGTTCATATAGGTCAATGATAGGTAGCCTATTTTACATCACAACATCTCACCCAAACATAATGCACGTTGTTAGAATGGTAGGAAGATATCAGTCTTCACCTAAACAGATTCATTTTCAATATGTCAAAAGGATATTCAGGTATTTGAAAGAAACAATGACCTATGGTCTATGGTATCCCAGAAATCAGAATTTTCAGTTAACTGCTTATTCAAATGCAGATTGGGCAAACTGTGTTGATGAGAGAAAAAACACTAGTGGAGGAGCATTCTTCCTGGGTGACTCATTAGTAGCATGGCTTGGTAAAAAGAAAGGTTCCATTTATTTATCGACTACAGAGTGGAGTACATTGTTGCTACTACCTGTTGCACTCAGGTATTATGGATGATTCAGAAACTTGCAGACTTGGAGGTAAAATACACTGCATCGATCCCAATTCATTGTGATAACACTAGTGCCATTAGTGTGTCTAAGAATCTTGTATTCCACTCCAAGACCAAGCATATTCCCATAAAAGACCATTTTTTGAGAGAGAAGGTCACCAATAAGGTTGTTCAGGTCCATTACATTCCAACCATAGAACAAATTGTAGACATCTTTACTAAACACCTAGCCAAGACACCATTTGAATATCTCTGACAGAAGCTGGGTGTCATCCCATCTCACACCTAAGAGAGTCCATCCTATTAGGGGGAGCTGTGTATTCATTGAATATCTGATACCTCCTAAAAATACTGCCACAGCTCAGGGGGAGCATGATTTCTTTGACATTGATGTCAAAGGGGGAGAAAAGGAGTGGTCTGGACTAAATGCTATAGTTGCAAGTCCAAACAGATGAGCGCAGTCATTCAGGGTTTCCATCAATGCCAAAGGGGGAGATTGTTGGAATGTTTACAGGCAGGTGTGCTTGTCATTGATGGAGAGATCAGAGTATGAAATGATGGAAAAACAGGGACAATGTAAGCTCAAAAGAGATAGTGCAGAGGTGCATGAAGAGTGCAAGAGTGTGCTTATTTATTTGATGGCAAACAGGAAGGCAAGGAAGATCCGTAGTGCAGGGATAATTGCATGGAAAGATCAGACCGGGCATTGGAGGAGTCAAGGAAGCAACTCACAACAACAATGTTGAAACGATGAAATGCAAAACGCCGTAATACGTTGATCCGACTCCATTTCAGAGTTTCGGATACTGGGAGTTGAAGTGTCAAAACACTTCACCACAAGAGTCCCGAAGTCACAAAATGCGAAATCATGATATGCTAAACCACGATATAATCTCAATCGTTGGATCGAGGAAAAAACTGGACCGTCGATCCAAGAAGTATATGTGGCAAAAGATCATCCTTTCACTGACTGGAAAGTCAAAGGAACAGGGTTCCCTAACCTCTCAAACTCATGATATGGGAAATTGAGAAATAACCTTATCCATCAGATCAAAGTTTGATATAGACCGTTGATACGAATCCGTTTTAGAGTTTCAGATACTGGGAGATGGAGGAGTCAAGTGTCGAGACTCCTCATCATAAGAGTCCTAAAGTTGAGAAGTGAGAAAAGTTGAAAAGCTTATCTGACACCATTTTGGAGTTTCGCAGACTGGGACTTGGAAGTGAAGAACACTCATATCAAGAATGCCAAAATTGAGATATGTGAAATTGTGAAGTGATCTGGGCCGATAGATACAGGAGGTGAATGTGGTAGACCACGTCATAAAGGACAGGTGGAAGACTATGACACGTGGAACGATCAGACAATGACAAGTGTCAAGTTGATTTGGAATTTCAAGCCACTAGAAATCACAATTCTAAGTGACACGTGACAACCACTTGGGTCACGACACGTCATCGAGTGACGCAAGACTGACCTCACTCTGGGAGTTTTTTCGTCGGGAGTTTTAACTCCATCACTCCCCCAAAGTCCCGAAGGTTGAAGTCCTGGGGCTGAGGATAGTCATTTGATCACCACGGATCGAGGACTGTTGATCTGGAGATCGAAGCCCTTGTGTGATTGGAGAGCAGTCATATTTCGGTGGTCACATCATCAAAGAACTATAGAAGAGAACTCAAAGAGGCAAGCTCCATTTCAGAGGTTCAGGGATCAGGCATGGAGCGTAAAGAAATATTCGCATCAAGGATGCCGAAATGATGAATTGTGAAATCCAAAAGCGCTTTATGGATAAGCACTTGGTCACCGATGGTGGCCACATCATTGAAGAGTTGTAGAGAAAACCTTGAAGCGGCAAGCTCCTTTTTTGGATTTTCAGAGATCGCGACTTGGAGAGTCAAGATGCCTCACAATAGGATTGTCGAAATTCCAAAATGAGAAACACGTTTTGGCTCAGCCTATGGTCAGATCCATTGGTCACATCGGTGGAAGATGGAGGAAGGAGCTAGTGCAACCAAGCTCAATTTCATAGTTTCAGGGATCAGTACATGAAGTGTAAAGAAACCTTAACCAGAGGAATCCCGAAATGCCGAAATACAAAACGGTGAATTAAACGCACGACCCTACGAACTCCATACAACATTGCAGGTGAACTTGAATATGATCAGAGGGCTACTGTTGCACTTCCTAGTGTAACTGCTAGAAACAATTGATGGTTTCTGCCAGAGGACTTGAAGAGGCCTTAGAATGATCGCCAGAGAAGATGAAGAGGCTCGAGGCATCTTCCAGTGATTTAAGACTATTCTTAGAGGAAATTGAGAGATGGATGAGCGTTGAAGCCTGTAACTGCAACAGAGAGGATTAGCTCGACTATGATAGAGAAGACGAAGAGTCTCAACTGCCAGAGGCTGAGAAATCTTAGCATAACACCCAGTGATGTTGGACACATGGGTTAAACCACCAGAGAAGATAAAGAGTTGCAATGATGATCAGGTAGAGTACTCAACATGAGGAGGAGATGCAAGATAGAGAGTGGGTGTAGATGTTGTAGGGAGAAAGCGGTGGCAGAGGGAAGTGCGAGAAAACACCCCGATGTGGAGAACAGTGGTAGGGGGAGAGCATGTAGGAACATGGTGCATATTGCATGCACAAGGAGCACAGAGACTATAAGAATGAAAAACAAATAAGAGATCAGTGTGGTTGATTTTGGGTGTTATTGAGGTGTGAAGAAGGAGGTAGAGCACAACAGCAAAAATGTACAGAAGGGGAATGGTGCATTGAAGGGACATGGAATAGAGATCATAAAAGGAAAAAGAATAGAAAGTGCAAGGAGTGTGCAGAAGACACTGATGCAGACAAAGCAGCATAGTGAAACAGAACAGTGATGAGACCAGTAAGCCATTGAAGAACTTTATATTGTTGTAATAAGTCATAATAGAAAATATTTATATTCAGGGTGGTAGGGAGGTGCTAGGGGGGATTGTTTTCCTCATAGGTTCAAGTGGGTGCTTGAACACATGGAGTTTTAGCTTCCTTCTAGTTGGTGCTAGAGAAACCAGGGATTTTGTGCTTCCTTCTAGTTGGTGCTAGATAAACCAGGGAGTTGGTGCTTCCTTCTAGTTGGTGCTTCCTTCTAGTTGGTGCTAGAGAATCCAGAGAATTGGTGCTCTCATCTAGTAGCAGATTGCAAAACAGAGGTTGTAGCCTCATTATGAGTTGGTGCTCATATGTATGATAATGTAAAGAATGTAAAAATTACTTATCATATAAAGAAGAAGAGGTTTTTACCCTGTATGGGTTTCCTCAGGAAATATTTGTCTCGGTGTATCTCATATGTGTGACTGATGTTGAATGTTCTATTGCTTACTTCCCTGCATTATTGTGACTGTCATTAAATGCTATGTAAAGAGTTTAAAATAAGCATAATTGTTTAAGCCCAAGAACAACTGATTCACCCCCCCACCTCTCAATTGTTCAACAATTGCTATCNTTGTTGAAAGTGCAACAACCTTTTGCAGTTTTGAAATCCAACTTATTGTTGTTCCACCTACAATAAAAAATCCTCCTACTATCTTTATCACCTTCCATATCTGAATCAACATATATCTATAGAATATTTTATAAACCTCCAAAACATATTTCATAAGTATTAGTACCTCTCAAATAGTTGAGAAGCCACTTTACCACCTCTCAATGTTCTTTACCTAGATTTTTCATATACCTTCTCACAAATCCCATTGCATGTGAAGTAGTTGGTCTTGTGCATAGCATAGCATACATCAAATTGTCAATTCTTGATGAATAAGTGACCCTGGACATATATTCTATCTTCTCCTATGTCTCAGGACACATTTCCTTGGTTAATTTGAAATGGCTGGACAAAGGTGTACTAAATGGTTTTGCATTCTACTTTCTAAACCTCTCCATCACCTTCTCTATGTACTCACGCTAATACAATGTCAATATGTGATTTTTCCTATCTCTTGTTATTCTCATACCAAGGATTTTCTTTGCAGCACCCAAATCCTTCATCGCAAATGAATTAGATAATTTCTTTTTGAGCACATTTATATCCTGCATGTTAGACCCTACAACAAGAATGTCATCTACATACAATAGAAATATAGTATAGCTTCCATTTTCTAACCTCTTAAAATAAACACAGTGGTCAGAATGACATCTACTATAACATTTTTCTATCATAAACTTGTCAAACTTCAAATACCACTTCCTTGGAGCTTGCTTTAGGCCATATTGGCTCTTATTCAACTTGCATACCAAATTCTCATTTTCTTTGACCTCATACCCTTGTGGATTCTACATATAAATCTCTTCCTCCAAATCCCCATGGAGAAAAATTGTTTTTACATATCACTATTCAATATGTAAATATTCTAGTACTACAAGACTTAAAATAGTCCTAATTAAAGTCATTTTAACAACATGAGAAAATATTTCATCAAAATCTATACCTTTCTTTTGTGCAAACCCATTTACAATAAGTCTATATTTGTATTTCTTTTTTCCTCCATCTTATTCCTTCAACCTATAAATATATTTATTCCACAATGTTCTTTTTCCTATAGGAAACTAAACCAAGTCCCAAGTCAGGTTATTTACCAAGGAATCCATTTCCTTTTTCATGCATTTCTCCCACTTCTTATTAGTGTCTACCTTTATTGCCTCTTCATAACTTTATGGTTCACCAAAATCAGTCAACAGTAAATAATAAAATGAAGGATATTATTGTTCAGGGGGTCTACTTAACCTTGTAGATATTCTAACAACACTTGAAATAGTTTGATGTACATGTTTCTCCTGTTGTTGTACATTTTTATTTTCTGGTACCTTTGGAATTTCATTTTCTTTGATTTCATCAAGCATTGTGTATTATGTGTTTTCTTTTTTCTGTTTCTTTCCCTGCAACTGATCTATGTACATTACCTTTTCATTGAATACCACATCTCTAATCCTAACAATTTTTTTATTTTCATAATACCATAAGTGATAACCAAAATCATTAACATCATATCCAATAAAGGTACACTTCTTGGATTTTTCCTCAAGATTTTTTCTATTTTATTTATCAATATGGAGAAATGCTTCACAACTGAAAGTATTCATAAATGAGTAGTTTACCTTTTTACCTGTCCATGCCTCCTCTGGAATGCCACCATCCAAGGAGCTTGAAGGCCCTATGTTTATTATGTAAAAAACACTATCTAAAGAATCTTCCCAGAACTATAAGGGAAACCCAACATGCATTCTCATACTCCTTGCACATTCTATGATTGTTCTATTCATCCTTTCTAACACGCCATTTTCTTGTGGTATTCATGGAATTGTCTTCTCTCTACGAATCCCATGGTATGAATAGTAATCATCAAAATCCTTGTTGTAGTATTAACCTCCATTTTGTTTTATCTAAGACACTTCAACCTTTTCCCTATCTCATACTCAACCAAATCTTTCCATTTATTAAAAGTGTCAAAAACATCATATGTTCTTAAAATGCAATAAACCCAAGTTTTTCTAGTTGCATCATCAATAAAAGTAAAATAGTAATGAGATCCACCAAGAGATGATACCTGATTTGGTCCCCATACATATGTATGCAAAATATCTAACTTTTCACTCTTATTTTCTTTTCAACCCTAAGAAAGTGGACTCTCTTCTATTTTCCATTAACACAGTGTTCACATAAATCCAAATCAACTTGTTTAAGATCTGGAAACAAATTCCTTTTATGAATTATTTCCATCCCCTTCTCACTCATGTGTCTATTACTATGATGCCACGATGTTGTATCCACACCTGTAGAATCTAAGTATATTGAAGAGTTAGCATTACTAGTACATAAATACAATGTACCTACCTTCTCTCATTTTTCCATTACCAGTGATCCTTTAGTGACCTTCCACGCCTTATCTATAAATGTAGATATATATCCTTCACTTGCCAACTATCCTATTGAAATCAAATTTATGCTCAGATATGGTATATGTCTCACCCCTTTCAGTAACCACTAGTTTCCATTCTTTTTCTTTATTTGTACCTTACCCATTCCAACAATTTCACATGGTCCATCATCGCCCAAATAAACCTGGTCAAAATCACCGTGAACATAATATTGGAAATATTTCTTATGGGGTGTGGCATGAAATGAATCCCCTGAATATACTACCCTAGATTCAATAATATTATCTAAAGAAAGAGTCAAAGCATATTGTAATACATCACATGTTACATTTACTTCCTAATTTTTCTCCTATTGTACATCTCTTTGTTTCTTTGAAGCTCTGTAGTATTTCTTTATATGTCCTTTCTTCCCACAATTCCAACACACTAACTTTCCTAATATGGATTTGGATATTCCCTTCCTGGACTTCCCACATTTTCCTCTTTCCCTTTATCTTCCCCTGTTCTACATGGTCAATGAATTACTTAATGTCTCACCTATGTTTTTCCATCACATTTCCTCGCTAAGGATAACACCAACAACATCATCAAATTTCAGATTTTTTGAACCAGAGATAGAGTTACTTACAACCATGACCATGTCGTACCAACTTTATGGCAATGAGAACAATATTAGAAGAGTTCTAACCTCATCATCAAAGTCCAATTTTACAGAACTTAGTTGATTAGTAACAATATTAAATTCATTTAAATGGTCTAAAATAGACCCATCTTTTGACATATTCATATTAAATAATCGCTTCATTATAAATACCTTGTTGGAAGACGAGGTTTTTCATATAGTTTATCCAATGCATTCGTTAGATCCTCTATTGTACTTTCTTTTGAAATATTGAAAGCCATTGACACTGCCAAGCACATTCGTATCGTTCCCATTGCCTTTTTGTCAAGAATATCCCATTATCCATCCTTCATACTCGTCGGTTGCTTTTATTTTCCTCCCAATGGTAGGTAAATATCCTTCTAATATAAATAATATTCCTTCTTCATCTTCCATAACTAGTAGTTTTGGCGTCACTGAGGTGTAGAAAAGACAATGACTGAGTGTTCTATTAAGGTAATCTATGATGTGAAGTTAATGGTTTGAAACATTTGGAGACACCAGAAAATCCATCCATGTTAAGAGTTGGTGTGGCTCAGGTCGGGTGTGATCCTCGGGTGATTTTGACATTTTAAATTCCCCTGAATCATGATTTCTCAAGCCATAGGCTAGTCCTGCAAGTCACAGACAAACTAGAAAACAAAAAAACTGGTAATTTTGGAAATTAAAGTTTTTGAACTTAAAATTTCCATCTTCCACCATTGCTCCCACTCGAACCAGGAACCCTATTTTCCTGCGATTTACCTATCGCTCCGATACCAATTGTTAGAAAAATAGGATCGTGGAGCAATAAAATAAAACAAATATAGAAATAAACCATAGAATATACATAATGCAATAGAGACATAGATATATGTGGTTCAACTAGTGTGGTCCAGGTCCACCAGAGAAATTTCCAGGTCCTTCCTTTATTATTATCTAGAAAATGAAGGGATACAACCTACAACATACCCGTTGTAACTTCTTCTTCTTTCCCTCATAGTATCCTCTCTCAAAATACAATATTCACTCACTCACATAGTCACAATACAATTCCCTCATACATAAAAGAGGGTTTCTGATGCAACCGCACTCCTCGGAGCACGATCGCCTCCTTCAGGACCTTCTTCCTCTCCACGGCCCGAAGAACTTCTCAGTTATTCTATCTCCCAATCAGAAGATCTACACCCACAGTTCAATTCACGCGTGATCCTCTCTTTTTCTGTCGGAGGATCGAAACTTCGCGGCTTCGCGAGTTCACGTATGCTCAATATACTCTCAGTTTCCCGAGACCCGATGTGCCGGTCAATCGCTGACTTTCTCCCTTTGTCCTATCGGGACTTCGCTCTATCGCTACCCTCTGCTTGCGACTCCAAGTGCTTGAACTTCCAACCTCTGATATGCGATAAGATGAAATGCCGAACCTCGCGACCTCGCTTCCTCACAACTTCGCCACTCACGAGGTCAATTACTTTCTCCGTCGAATCCCGATACCCGAGACGCCGAACCTCTGATAGTTGCGCCACCTGTCTTCCACTACCCTTGTGGCCCACACAATCCAAACAAACGTCGGTGCCTCACGTCTTGCTATATCGTGACTTCCTCTTCGAAGAGTTGGAGTCTTACCTCACGAACTCCCGATATGCCGATCCACGAGTAGAACCCACGCTACTTGTGATCCCGATCGACGGCTCCTGCCCTTTCGAGCTTCGAACTTCTTTCGCTCCTACATTGTAGCCTTCTTGCACCTTCGCAAGATCCAATGGCCCTCGGATCCTCATGGCTTCTCCTCGGATGATTTCATCCGTTCGTCTTCCTTGTGAAAATACACGAACAAGAAATGTCTCTCCACGAGACTTGTTCGCCAACCTACGACTCTTCTGTTCAACCTAATCACGCAACTCCTCTCCGCTACCCTTCAACAACCTTGACGGCCTATCCCTCCAGAGCTTCAACGACTTCAATTCCCTCAGGAAGAAGTTCTTCCACGCACTCCTTGCGGAAAATCTTCAAACACGCTAAGTGTTGAAGTCTTCAACCATGCGCACTCCTACAATAGAAATCCTTCAATCCCTTGGCTCAGAATCACAACTTTGAGTCTTTGTCTAGCCTACGCATGCCTTGCATGGCTTCGGTGCCAAATCTTCACTTCTGAGAGCTTAGAACAAAATTTATCCCTACTTGAACCCTGCAGTCATGCACTCCTTGCGGACAAATTCAACTGCACTCCTTGCAGGAATTCTCTAGTTCAAGATAGAGAAATAATTGAAACTAACTCCTTGTTCTCCTAGACTTCACTTCAACCATGAAATCACATACACAACATATAAAATCAAATGCATGACAATAAGCAAGCGTTCATGAGCATAATATCAACAATACACAGAGAATAACACAACCATGGAATTGAATCAAAGCTTTTCTATTAATTCAATATCTGTACATGGAGGTTCTTCATACACTCCTTTGCTTTCTCTTCTCTTCTTGATCCTGTTTGATGATAATACAATGTACAAAGGAGGGTGTCTATATTCCGTTTCCCTCTCGAGCTCTAAATCTATCAAATATACAATTAAATTCCTACCTAACAGCATTAACTATTTTAAATGCCGACTATCTACCCTAGGACATGAGCTATCTGCTCAAGGTCCATTACAATGTACAAGTGCGCTTCATTAATTTCACACATTAATGTTTGGCGCAACAATCATCAAGGTGTTTCAAAAATTGTGCTGGCATTGTCCAGCTGTTCTCCGCTTCTGCGCTGGCTCGTTTGACGTGGGCGATGCTCCTGCATCATACTCCCTCGCTTGAAAATTTTCATGGGCTCCTGTCCATGAGCTCCTGCATGGTGTGTCCATGCTTTTGTATCATCTCTTCACTTTCCCAACTGGAATCCTCCACTGGGTGATTCTTCCATTTGACCAGATATTCAAAGTACTGCTTTCGTCTGGTCTTGTTTCCTACTCTCTTGTCCAGTATGTACTCCATCTGTGGATTTTCTACTACTGGTAATTGCTTTTTCCACTGGATCACTGGTTCCTTAGTTCCAGCCTCTGCTTCTCCAACTCTATATGGGTATAAATCTGTGATATTAAATATTGGAGATATTCCGATGCCATCCGACAATTCAATTTCATAAGCATTCTCTCTGAACTTCTTCAGAACTCTGCATGGTCCGATTTTTTTCATTTTCAATTTGTTGTATGTTACCCTTGGGAACCTTTCCTTCCTCAAATGTGCCAAAAAAAGATCCCCAACTTCGAACCGAAGTTGTCTCTGATGCTGATTTTCTCTGCGCTTATATTCCTGATTTGTTTCGATCAATCGTTGTTTCACCCTGTTGTGAAGTTCTTTCATTGCCTCAACAAACTTTTCTTCACTAGCACTGCTAGTAGCATTCTGTTCTGATTCTCTGAGTTCAGAAACTCCTCTCGGTTGTGTCCCATACACAATCTGAAATGGACTCTTCCTTGTGCTCCTATTCACAGAGTCATTGTAAGCAAACTCTGCATGTGGCAATATGTTGCCCCAGCTGCTATGGTGCTATGTCACCAAGCTTCTCAGCAAGTCTCCCAGACTTCTGTTTACCACTTTTGTTTGCCCATCTGTCTGAGGATGATAGGAAGAACTAAATGCCAAGTTAGTTCCCATCTTCTTCCACAACGTCCTCCAAAAATGCCCAATAAATTTGGTATCCCTGTCTGAAACTATGCTTTTCGGCAATCCATGGAGTCTAACAATCTCCTTGAAAAACAAGTTCGCGATGTGAGTCGCATCGCTGGTCTTCTTCCATGGAATGAAATGTTCCATCTTTGAAAATCTGTCCACCACCACAAAGATGGAATCAACACCTCTTTGTGTCCTTGGAAACCCCAATACAAAATCCATGCTTATCGCCTCCCATGGCCTCTCTGGTATGGGCAATGGCTGATAATAACTTGTATTTTGTTTTCTCCCTTTTGAATGCTGACATACCCTGCATCTGTCAACAAACTGCTTGATCTCTGCATGCATCCCTGGCCAAAAATATGATTCACTCAGCTTCACAAATGTCTTGTCTTGACCAAAATGACCTGCCAAGCCTCCACTGTTCTTTTCTTTCATCAAGTTCTCCCTCATGGAGCAATTCGGAATGCACAGTTGATTGCCTCTGAACAACAATCCTTCCTGGATCATATAATCTATCCAAGGGCTTCTGTCTCTAAGAACTAGATTCTCAGCTGCTTCATATGCTTCTCCGAAATCTGCATCTCCTGCATACATGTCCCTGAGATTCTCAAAACCCAATGTTTTGACTCGGAACTCCTGCAGCAACAAACATTTCCTGCTCAAAGCATCAACCACTTTGTTAGTAGTTCCTGAAATGTGTTTAATCACAAACGTGAAATTCTGCATATATTCTACCCATTTTGCATGCTTCTGATTCAGCTTCTCCTGCTGAGTCACAAACTGTAATGCATGATTATCACTATACAAAACAAATTCCTTTGGGATCAAGTAATGCCTCCACTTTTTCAATGCCTGTATGATAGCATAAAATTCCTTATCATACGTGGAGTATTTCAGCTTTGCTTCATCCAGCTTCTCGCTGAAATATGTGACTGGTCTGTCCCCCTGACTTAAGATCACTCCTATCGCATACCCACTTGCATCACATTTCACCTGAAATGTCTTCTGAAAATCTGGCAACACCAAGACCGGTTGCTCTGTGATCTTCCGCTTCAATAGATTGAAGCTCTTCTCAACCTCAGTTGTCCAATGAAAAGTCTTATGTCGCTTCTTCACCAT
>SNQJ01S0170504.1:22819-41338 GCA_010110895.2 Picea sitchensis | reverse complement strand
TGGAAGCCTTTCAAGTTGATTTCGGGCTAGATAACCTGCCCGTATGTTCGGATCGAACTGTCGACTTTACCTGCCCACGGGATGACTGCGAATTGGTAACCTTAGTGGCCATAATCTTTAGGGTCTTACATAAGGTGACAGTGAAAGGAAGTCTCACTGTACCTGGAGCAGACATTGGTCAAACTCACTCGGGCTCCTTGGAGGGTAAATCCACAATTATTGCGTGGAATCTTGCACCAAGGTGTAATTCTGTTAAGTAGGTTGCCATTGTAACTATTCCACCATATCCCCGCCTCTTCTTGACTTGATCATGCGACGTTGGATTTCATCACCAACTAGTACAGTCATCGAGAGAAGTTCATGTTTTCTTGGTTGTGATTCTTAGATTCTATTAGCATATGCTATTTCTTTTCGGTAGTTGGCCATAGATCTTTTCTGCCGACTCTTTTTCACCAACATCAACCCTCCACGCCATTCGCGGAGGCTACAGGGACTTCCTCTAGAAAATATGGAAGGGAACACCCCTTTACCGCCTCATTCTATGGAGGAATATCCTCAACAGAGCGAGGTTCAAGACACTACAACTTCCCAAGAAGAAGTTCCCACTCCTTTAGAGAGTTTTCGAATTGTTTCAAAGTCTCCAGAAGCTTACCGCATTCTGGCGGGATATGAGCGACGTGTTCTCCAACTGAATTCAGTCAGTGAATTTGTCGCTGTCAATCCTTCTGACATTCTGATTGGGTCTCATTCAAACCCTTTAGCCGATGACCCCTTTTGGACCGCAGACATTGTTCGAAGTCCGCCGCGCATGGTGCGGGATCTTTATGGAATAGGGTTGGGTGCTGACACACCTATTACCTATACCATACCCTTAAATCATTTTACCTTGTACTATTGTTTTTTCAGCCACACCGTCCGTTGGTCCGAACACATCATCCGTTGGCCCGAGGCATACCTTTTCTCTCCAGATGGCCCATTCTACAATGGTCCCTCACATTCCGACTATTCATGCCAGTAATGTGGTGGTTAGCCAAGTTGTAATTGGCACACTTATAACACCTAGACCCTCATCATCACTCCCTTTTGGGTACAGAGCACTGAATTCCTCCACTTCCACTACTATCCAAGTTATGCCGGGAAGTTCCATACCTATCTAACAACTCGGAGGGACCAGGCTTGGTGGTCCTAATCTGTTCAGCGGTATCGGTCAGTCATTTACATCTGGTTCTCAAATTCTGGGAACTCTACCTCAAGCTGGGGGGGCATCCTCCCACCGGAGGACAACTTCCATTTGAAGGGCACCCTCATGCTAGGGGGCAGCTTCAATCCGGAGCCTACCATCAACCGTATGGAAAAAATGTGTCTGCCACACCTAATCCATGGAATATCCCTTTTCCAGGGAACCCGTAGTTCTCGGGGGGACACAATTCTCAAGCTCCACAACAACCTCCTTACGGGCAAATGCCAAATCCAGCTTATAATCCTCAAAACCCATTCGATTATCTTCTTCTCGCACATGTTTCTCAAAACACCTCATATCATGTGTACCCTGGTCAACACCAACCTTATACAAGAGGGCCCACTAGTTACAATTATCTGCATAACTCAGTGTATGGCCCTACTGGCGTCCCTATGCCACACCAGTATTACCCACAGGTTAACCGACAACTACCTTTTCTAGCAACCTTGGATCTTCCAGACTTGTCTCGGTTAACGAATGATCCCATTTTTCATTCTTCGCTTTGGCCAGCTATTCCAGCTAAACTTTCTTATGATATCCCAAAATTCGACAGAAAGTCCGGAGAAGACCCAAACAACCACGTGATGACTTTCCATTTGTGGTGTTCATCCAACTCCCTCATGGGCGATTCTATACGTTTGCGTCTTTTTCAACGAATGCTTACGGGTTCCGCAGCAAAATGGTATATTGAACTACCACGTGCCTCTTTTCACGATTTCAACTCCCTCGCCATGTCCTTCCTCACACACTTCCAACTACCCATTTGATACGAGACAGGTACTAAACTATTGACCTCCCTTCGTCAGACAACCTCCGTACACATCTCCAATCATATTCATGAATGAAGACGATGACAAAGGCTAATCAAAGTGGTCATTCCTGACCAATTATTAGCGGAATGGTTCACTAAATCATTGTTACCCCAGATCGCTCGTGATGTTGCCATGGGTGGTGTAGTCACCGAGGAAGAAGCTATTGCCCAAGCTCAGTACTTAGACTTAGTTTATTCACAATCTGGTACTCTGTACGAGTTGATACCAAATACTACCCGTGCCACTAATGATCCATCCAAACCATCATCTACCTCGCACGCGGATGGAGTTATTGGCTCCGTCAAAATCCAATCTACTTCCCAGTCGACTGGAAAAACTCAGCGGCCCGCTTCGACGACTGCTCCCAGTCCAAATACACCCTCTTCTACCCCCCCTCAAACTCAGGTCTCTGAGGTGAATGTGGTCCAATCGACCCCTTAACAACAACTTGGGGGCAAGAAGAAAGTGAGAAACAAACCAAAGAAAAACAATAACAACTAACAACCAAAAAATCAACCGCAAACCCCTACTGTCGAAAGACAACCACAACAAAAACTGAAATTCCCATGTCTCATTTGTGGTGACGATCACTACACCCAAGACTATCCACATTGCGATGAAGTGGCCAAGATATTTAAGGGAAATTCACAACCTGTCGTGCTTACTCAACCTTCCCCAAAGCAGCAATCTTTGGTTGCTCAAACCCCCACTCCGGGGGGTAGTTCCAACCAACCCCATGATGAGGCCTCGACAAGTGCCCACATTTACATGTTTAATGGGGTTAATTTGACCACTCGCACTGCGACATATGACACACTAGTTAAACCTGATAAGTCGAAGACTACTAATGGTTCTTCGCTAGACCCGTTACCATCTTTCGTTAGTCCTCTGTCTGTTATCCCTCCATCCGGGCCACTTCAGATTGAGAAACCTTCGTTTGACTCCATTTTACGCCCTCCTAAGAGCACTATCCGAAAATCCACCTTTAATCCTAGTTCGCAGGCTGCCCAAAACTACAACATCTTTGAAGATTTGGCTCAAGCACCGTGTGCTATGTCTGCTCTGGAAGTTCTGCAACACTATCCCAGCCAACGTAGAAAGCTCTTAGATGCCATCGGGGCTTTCGATCCGGAGTCATCAAATAACCTCACGTTTAATCTGGATGATCATCAACCCCGACTCTCTCACCAACCGGCCTTTCAGATCGATTTTTTTGTTCACAATCAACAAATCCACCGAACTATCATGGATGAGGGAGCCTCTACTTGTGTCATGTATTTAGCTTGTTGGAAAGGCTTAAAATCCCCTACCATTAACAAATCCCCTACGATGTTACGCGCTTTCGATGGGTGAGGTTTTCATCCTCACGGACTGTTACAATCCTTGGTCGTTCAGTTGGGCGGAAAAACTGTTACCGTTGATGTTGAGGTGGTCGATGCCCCCCTCGATTACAACCTACTACTTGGAAGAAGTTGGTTCTATGCTATGACTTTCATCGCCTAGTCGGTGTTTCGATGTGTACAATTCCCCCATCAAGGAAAAATTGTCACTATCGATCAGCTTGATTTCTGTACACCCGACGCTCGCGTCCCTATCACCAACAACATTCCCTTTTTGGGAGACCACCTAGTTACGTATGAAAGCATTAGTGTTGGCTTATTGAAAGATTCTAGCCTTATGGGTACCTTCCCTACACCACTTCCACCCACCACACATCATATTGCCACCGTCAATATGATTTTGACTATGCCTTATCAATCTTTGGAATCATCTGATCCTTGGATTGTACCTAGTCCTATGGAATTCGATGTGCTCGGTGACACTATGCCACTTAGCCTAGCTGAGGCTGCATACGTAGTTATTCAATCCGTCTCTCCCTCTCCGGACAACCCACATTTATTGGCACTTGATGCCTACTCGATGCCCTCATGGTTGGATTCCCTATCATCTGTAATTGATTACATTTCCCAAATTTTCCCTTCCGATGAATCTATAATGGAAATGCTTAGCATTGACGACGTACCTTGGGATGATAACCATCATCGATCCTCTTTTCTTCCACCTTTGGAAGAAAACCACCAAGACATACACTCTGTCTTCCCTCCTGATGTTACCGATACTCCGCAATCTCCCATCCTCACACGAGATAATCTTTCTGAGGGGAATATGGGTAATATCTCTACCACGATCGTTATTGACATTTCAATCAAAGAAGGTGTCGTGGAAAACATTAACCTTGGTGCTAATTGCACACCCAAAGAAGTGGTCTCTTACACCGCTCTGTTTAAAGAATTTTGCGATGTCTTCACTTGGAGCTATGAGGAAATGTCAGGGATCGACCCTTCGATCGTCGTGCACAAAATCAAGACTTATCCTGGCGTGAAACCTGTTCGACAAAAACTCTGCCCAATTCATCCCAAGAAAATCACTGCTATAAAGGCAGAAGTTGAGAAACTTCTAAAATCTGGCTTCATCTATCCCGTCCCTTTGACAGAATGGGTCTCCAACCTTGTTCTGGTTTCCAAAAAACAAGGGACCATCCGTTTTTGTGTTGACTATCGAGATCTCAACAAAGCTTGTCCAAAGGACAACTACCCTACGCCCTTCATCGACCAAATCATCAATAATTGTGCTGGGAGCATAATCTTCTCTTTCATGGATGGCTTCTCCGGGTATAACCAGATTGAAATCTTACCTGCTAATCAACATAAGATAGCCTTTATCTTCCCATGGGGAACTTTCGCCTATCGAAAGCTACCTTTTGGTCTCAAAAATGTTGGTGCTACTTTCCAGTGGGCCATGTCATACGCTTTCCATGATATCAAACATATCACAGAACCTTACCTCGACAACTTACCTTCCCACTCATCCAATTGATCTGATCACGTTGATCACTTACATGCTATTTTTCTTCGATGTCGGTTCTACCGCATCCGCTTGAACCCACATAAGTGCATTTTTGTTGTTGAATCCGGTCGACTCCTTGGTTTAATTGTCTCTAAAGATGGGATTAGGGTGGATCCCTTAAATATTAAGGCCATTCTAGCCTTACCCCCACCTACCAATTTAACCCAACTTCAAAGTTTGCAAGGCAAAGCAAACTTCCTTCGTCGTTTCATTTGTAACTACGCTGAGATAACTAAAGGATTCATGTGGTTACTGCAGAAAAACACCCCTTTCATCTGGGATGACATCGCTCAATGGTCATTTGATGCTCTCAAGCATGCCTTGACCCATGCACCTTTGTTACACCCTCCGGAGTATACAAAGGACTACATCCTTTACTTAGTCGCCTCCACTTCCACTATTGCGATGGTGTTAGTTCAGGAGGACCCCAACAGTGAGGAACATGTGATCTATTACCTGAGAAAGAGTCTATCTGGACCGGAACTCCGATATTCACATGTAGAGAAACTGGCTCTGGCAGCCGTCATCGTTGTCCAGAGATTTCGCCATTACATCTTATTACGCACCACCACGTTGATTGTGGACTCCAACCCCATGTACCACGTCTTGACACGTCAAGTACTTGGGGGAAATTATTCTAAATGGATCGTCATCCTTCAGGAATTTGATCTTCAATTTACGAAGTCCAAAGCCAAAAAGTCCCTGGTGTTTGCTGAGCTCATCTGCGATCTCCCCCGCGTTGATGAAGACATCAAACCTCAAGATCCTCTCCCTGATGAGACTCTTTTCCTCATCAGCACCTTTGATCCTTGGTATGGATACATCCTCCTTTACCTCCAAACCTAACGTTTTCATCCCAACATTTCCCGTGAAGAGCGTCGACGTATTCGCCATCATTCTCGTCGTTATCTTATCATCGGTGACACCTTGTATCGCCATGGTATTGACACTATCCTCCGACGATGTCTGACTCATGCAGAGGCTGAACGCATTCTAAATGATTGTCACCTTGGAGCCTGTGGAGGTCACCTTTCTGGGATGGCCACAGCCCAAAAAATCCTACGTGTCGACTATTTTTGGCCCTTGATTTTCAAAGATTGCATCGAGGCAGTCAAAAAGTTCCCACCCTACCAAGTTTTTAACAACAAGGCACGCACCCACCCTACTACGTTGCACCCCATTATCGCCATCGGCCCCTTCGCCAAGTGGGGCATCGATTTCATGCAATGTAAGCCTACCTCACCCGGGGGGCATGGTTATATAATCATCGTCGTCGACTACTTTACAAAATGGGCTGAGGCTATGCCTACCTTTCTGAACAATGGTCGTACCGCAGCTCTGTTTCTTTTTAACCACATCATAACTCGTGTTGGTGTACCACGTGCCATTGTCACTGATCACGGTGTGCACTTTAAGAACTAGATGATGAGCGAATTGCATGTCAAATTGGGTTTTCGCCATGAAAACTCATCCCCATACTATCCTCAGGCCAACGGACAAGTTGAAGCCATCAACAAAGTCCTAAAAACCATGATTCAAGGCATGGTAGGGGAAAACAAGACATTCTGGCATCTACAACTTTTCTCCGCTCTCTGGGCTTACCACACTTCCGTGAAAACCGCAACTGGATTTACTCCTTTCCAGTTAGTATATGGCATCGAAGCCATTTTACCAATCAGGTGCGAGATTCCATCTTTGAAACTTAAAATAGAACTCCTACCCCATACTTCTGCTGAAGAGGAACGTTTCTTATATCTATCCAAACTGGATGAAACACGTCGTGATGCCGCTCTCGTTAATGAGCCACATCAGAAATAGATTAAAAATCAATACGACAAATCTGTCCATCCTCGGACTTTTGCAGAAGGAGACTTAGTCCTCGTCTATGACCAGGCTCATGACAAATTGGGGACAGGTAAGTTAGAACCTCTGTGGCATGGTCCTTACATTGTGAAATGTGTTCTACACAAAGGCGCCTACAAGTTAATCGATTATGACGGAATTTCCCTGGGAGAGCCCCGGAATGGGCTTTACCTTAAAAAGTACTATGCCTAGATCACCCAGCATGTGTACTTTGTACATTATTGTATTTTAGTTTGGTGTGTCTATTTCTTTCACATGCTCGAGTCTTTACCTTTGCCACTCATACTATGCCTTGTGTTTTCATGCGCAGATGACATCTTTCTTTCCTATCTTTGTCAAGTTTGCGAATGGCGCTAGTCGACACACCCGGAACATTGCTTCGGCAGCATGGGTTATTTACCAATTTGACGAGGTGGTGAGTTCAGGAGGTATTTGCTTAGGACCAGTGACCAATAACATGGCAGAATATCATGTTGTCGTTGGACTTCTAACCCAAGCCTCCTCCCTAGATATTTCTTGTATCATTGTTTACTTAGACTCCCAACTCATGGTCTATCAACTCAGCCGTATCTATGCTATTTGTAATCCTATCCTGCTACGTCTTCATCTACAAGTTTGTCGTCTTGAACGAATGTTCGATTACATTGAATATAGATACATTCCAAGAGAACTCAATAGTGTTTCGGATTCGTTAACTAATTACATCATGGATCGGTATCTCGCCCGCATATAAGATTTAAGGAAAGAAAAATTATACATCACTTGTAAATTAAAACACATCGCATTAAAGACATTATCATGTATAAATCATTTGGCACTGTAAAAACTCGGAACTGTATATATATATATACATAACGTGACTGAAAATGTTTTGATTACATCAAAAAGTATTTAGAAGAGAAAAATGTTGGGTCTTTACACCCATACAACATCGCCTAACAAGGCATACAAAAACACAATCACCAGAGAGACTCTAATCTCCCTGCACTACATTGTGTTGAGAGTAACATATCACTACACACACTACACGTCTCAGTAGAGAATTAACATTCTCTGGCACTCCCACAGTGTGCCTCTGCATATGTAAAGGCACTTCTCCCCTCCGTAGAGGAGGAATGCCCATCGCAAGGCCTTGGAGGTTTCTTTCAACCTCTCGGAGACCTATCACTGGTACTCCTGGACCTGCTGCAACCGGAGCACCCCCATGACGTCCTGGTATCGGTATATCGGTCGGGCGCACTGCTCCCTTGTCTGCATGTTGAAAACAATACATCTTTTAAAAACTCTTCTACATACCCCAAAAATATATATATACATTAAAAACTTAAAAACAAAAACTAGACAAGGTGTTGCTCAGTCTCTTACCTGACGCATCCCAATCTTCCCCTGGGGGTAGAATCAAATCCATGCTCCCGCGGAAACCCACCTCAGCATACGGGAAGTCTTCTATCTAGATATATTGTCATCTCAGCCAAGCGAAGAAATTGTCGGTGAAACGAAACTCTGACTCCGCTACTAGCCTCGGAGACAGACTAGTCCACCTCTCCATCCGTGGTTCATCCATTGGTCGCACTGCCAATGCTATCTAAGGCTACATCTGGGGGGTGCGCTGTAAGAAAAATGAGACCAAAAAAGAGTCGTATCTGAACTGTTTCTGTCCCATCCTACACCGCGAAACCTGTTCCTTCACATTCCGAAGGAACCCTGCACTCCAGTTAAACAGTTTTGGCTCCAAACACTGTATGCCATAAGCCACCTGTGATCTTGACGCCATATGTGTGCTAGTACTGCCCATCACACTCATGATGGAAAACAAAATGGATCGGAGGGGTAACTCTCGGATATCCTTGATAGGGATTCTACCCCCCACCAGTCTTGCTCCTGGGACACAATGGCATGCCAGATACACGCCCACTTTCTTAGGAAGTGCCCTCTGCCCGGAAAAAGATATAGGAACCCCTCTTTTCAAGAGGCGAGTCAAGAAATATACGTCTTCCAACTCTATGGTTAAAAGTTGTGTTCCAATCCGGAATCCTTGCTCCGCGACATCCCATAAGCCGATCATGTGCTCAAGCAACAAAATCTCCTTCTTCATTTTTTGCAATTTGAAGAATTTTAGTAAGCCACAAGCTCTCAATGCGGCCCATGTGCGAGAACTTCGTAAAGCAGCCAAGTCATCAATCTCATGCTCTCGTTCTTTCCACTCGATCATGGTCACCGAAATCACCTACAAAACAAACAAACAAACAAAAAAATAAAGAATTTCATTATTTCAATATTTTGGCAATTTCGAAAATTTCTTAAAGCAATTTAAAAACATGGAATCTAATGCCCACATTGTTTAAAAAGACCACGCCCTCTTTTATAATCATCATGCCCTCTCTTTTCCATTCAATATCCATCACACAACAATAAAACGTTTTTAAATGAAAACGATTTCCCTTATGGCTGAGTGGGCATATGTGAGAAGTTCTTACAGATTCTTTGACAAAAATGACCCATCCACTTAGGTATTAAGGCGTTGGCATCTTGGCTATCACCTTCTAAAACGTTTTTGCAAAAAGAATGTATTTTTTCCATCGTTTTTAATAGAGGTCGATTTGATCTTTTTGGGGGCAACTTAGGGCTTCATTTTTTAAATTAAATGATGTTATGAAAATGAATATTAAACCATGTAATTGAAAGAAGGAGAGATGAATATCTACCTGGTCCAAACGGCAAGAAAAATGGTCAACCGTAGCTCCAGTATCAAGCGAAAGAAGATCCACCTCCAAAGTGAGAATCTCCACTGCTACAACTCCTTATGCAAAATGAAATGGTAAATGAAATTTTTCTTGTATTACTATTTATAAATTTCCATTTTTTATAAGGTATAGTTATTTGTGGGTTTTTCTAACAATATAATGCCTTCACTAAACCTCTGGATTGCAGTTTTGACATCGCAGGCTTCCCGGTAGTTCTGATCGATTATTTACCTTGTCGCACTCATGAGCATAGTCTTGGTTCGTTCTCAAGCTCAAAAATATGAGAACGCGTCGGGTAAACTTTTATCTCTTTTTCAGACCCGCGTGGACACACGAAAAGGGAACCCCCCTGGAGTCATCTTTAAACTCTTTTCAGACTCTCTAAATATGAAAAGATTGTCGAGTGATCTTGCTTCCTTTCATGCTCGTTAAAAGGTTTGAAAGGGCGTATTTCGAGCGATAATTTATCTCTTTTTCGGTCTCGTCAGACTATTGTACGAAAAAGGAACTGAGAGAGTTCTCTTTTAAGTGTTTTTCCAGACTCTATAATCATGAAAAACCTTCAAGTTTTCTGTCTTTGGAATCGCTAAAACAAACATCGACAGGCCCATATGGGATCGAACCCTTACTTCTTCTGATTAGTTAAACAAAAGAAGAGGAACTTGCCGAAGGTGAGTTATATCGAGCATGTGTTACCCTCCTCGAGCTCATTAAATCAAAAATAGGTACTCATCTATCTAGATGGGGGAAATTTTGAAAGAAGCAAGCTAGGCAGTCTCTTGAGAACATTACCAAGTCATTCTTAGAGTCGCCCTTGAACACGGCACTTTGTCATATGCATGCATTATAACCCGCTGAACCTTTGCACTGAGCCAATCCTTTGAGTTTCTTTCACTCCTTTGGGTCACCCGACGCAAGTCACAACATCCACTGCATTATCAAGTTTTGTTCCATGTCATGTTTTGTTGTTGTGCCTCAGTGTTCAAGGGAAGTATCCGCCTCTAGAGTCAGCCATCCCAAATATCTTGCCTCAAAACTCATGTCAATCCATGTCCATTTGATCCGCCAATTACATCTCTATGTCTGTTTCATGTCGTTGATGGGGGATACATCAAGGCCCTCCTTCAACAAGCCTATTCTTGTCGACTTCAACACATTATCCAGGGATCAGGCTTAGAAACCAGTTAGTACTTTGGGACCTGCATGCCTCAATGGCAGGCCTCCTCACATTCGATAGTAGGTTTACATCATTGACCTCTGATCGGATGATTCCACGGATGTTCGACTCCAGCTCATCCATTCACACTCATTGGAATGTACTAGGGTACCTTGGGATTCATTGACATTAATGGTGATCTCCCTCGCACTTGTTAACGGTTCACACCATTGACTGGTAATCAAGTGGTTTCTACCATGTTCGACATCAAGACATCTATTCACATGGTTATATTCGTACCACATTGGGATCGGTAAGAAGACCCTGGGTTGAGTGATCACATTGATATGTACCTTGCCCAGGTTGCGAAGGAGTTTCTCTTGGACAAATGATGCATACATTGTTACATAGATCCACTTTGTATTGGTCGTGGCTATGTCTTGTCATCTCATAGATCCACTGTGTATTCTTCGTGGCTATAATCAGTCCAGGTCATCAAAGTATAGATCCACATTGTATCCTCGGTGGCTATACCTTTTCATCAATACAATTATGGATCCACGGTGTATTTTATGGTGGCCATATCTTGCAAGTCTTGATCACCCAAGCATAGGTATGCCTGCCTTGGGTTTTGAAACATGTTATAATATTTTTTGGATGTTTGTGTGCAGCTTCCGTCAAGTTCTCCAAGTCTATACCCTTGCTTGAAAGTCTACAAAGCATTTCAGTTATCAGTTCTCATCTTCTAACTTCATACTTTGGGGGGAAATCTGTTACACACCAATATTACTCGATTTGATAAGTGTCGCATGTTCCTCTCAACTGTTGTAAGTGTCGCATGTTCCTCGCAACTGTCGCAAGTGTCACATGTTGTTCACAAGTGTCACAAACATCAAACAAAGCATACTGCCATGATGATGACACCAAGGAGACACTTAGAATATCTCATACACCTAAGTTGAAGGAAGAAATATGGTTAACTGAAGTCAAGAATCTCTTGCCACCTGAAAGGAGCTATTAAACTAGGGTTTTGAAGGAGAGTGCTCCTCTACATCAGCCTTAGGAGTGCTGGAGCTCCCCTATAAGGTCTTAGGGAGTGTTATAGCATCAAACTTCCCCTCTGAAGTAGCATTACCCATCTCTAGAGCGTTGGCGCTCCCCTTGAGCCTCCTAGGGAGCGCTATAGCGCCCTGATACCCCTTTTGAGGGAGCGTTGTCTAATATGGGAAGTGGTTGGCCCGTTGAGAAGAATAAGGGGAGGATCTTTCGAGTTTGGAAAGCAGTTGCATTTGAATTCTTGGTTCAATCAGAAGATCCTTGATCTAAGGAAGGAATTCCTCAACCTACCCTAAAGATACCTCAAGAGGTTAAGCCTCTCTTAACCTATATAAGCAAGCTCTATGATGGTGAAAAGGGGGAAGAATTACTAACATGAAACCTATGATCTCATGGGAAACACACAATGAAATGAAGGAGAGTAATCAGTGAAGCTGCTATCATCCAGGTCGTGGATCTTTCGAGCAAGGGTTAGACAAAGGGGACTTGAAAAAGCTATCGCATTCGCATCTACGATTGTAAGTTACTGTTGTCATTGTTCTCATTAATATGACACACTTGGCCTGTTACTTTCTAGTTTGTGTCTGATCTTACATGAACTTATCGTTGATAGATAGATTTGTTTTCAAGCTAATATCAACAGAGTAAGGAGTAGTCGTACTATTGTTTGTCTATAGGGCTCATCGAGGAGTGAAAGATTGGAGCTCAACTCAAACGTGCAGGGACAAACGTTGATAAAAAGGTACTTATGTTCTCCTTCCTCCTCATGCATTAGTTTGTATAAATTTGAAAGGAAGGCAGTGTCCATGTTAAGCACTTTCTGTCTTAGAGTTAAGAGTCTAGCTCTTCGAGGCAATCTACCTGTCCGCAGGGAGATTTTCCTACAACAACCTTGCACTACTTCCATAGAAGAGAAACAATTTAAACTTATCCTAACATTCACAGTTCCATCTACTCGAAATGAGATTCATTCATTCATGAAACCACAATACAGAGAATTGCAAACAATGTTCACACCAGACATTGGATCAATTTTCCTCTGTTATATTCCAAAATGAAAAAATGGTTACAACTGTAAATGAACAAAACTACTAAAATATTTTCCTAACTTCTATTCCAGTCAACTATTGACTAACTCCTCATTCAAGCATACAAAACCTCTATTTATCAAAGAGAGCTCTTAGGGTTCCCCCTGAATAGTTGTCTACTCTAAAGCTTGTCCTAACGACTATCTAGACCAATCACATTCAAGAGTCATAGTGGAATCTCCCACTTTGCTCGTAATCATCCAAGCATGCCTCCAAATTTTCCCGGCATGATTCCAAGCACGTCTCAAGAGATTAATTTTGGTGCTGAGTTAAGATGGTCTTCAGAATATCTATTGTAACTACCAGTGTTGAGCTCCCGTACAGATTTCTAGATGTTGATGGGTCTTGCTTCGCGCAAGTGACAGCGATGCTCCTGCATCATACTCCCCTTGACAAAAATTCATGGACTCCTATCCATGAGCTCCTGCACTGACTTTCCATGCTTCTGGATAGCATCTTCATTTTCCCAACTGGCATATTCTATTGGGTGTCCCTTCCACTTGACCAGACATTCAAAACAGGTCTTCCTCCTGGTCTTTTTTCCAATCCTCTGATCCATGATCTTCTACATTTGTGGCTTCTCTGCTACAGGCATTTGTTTCTCCCACTGGATCTTCTCTTGATCTTCTGACCCCTCTGTGTCATATTTCCTGTAAGGATACATGTCTAAAACATTAAATATGGGTGATATGCCCACACCTTCTGGCAGCTCAATCTCATAGGTGTTTGCATCAAACTTCCTCAAGATCTTACATGGTCCTATCTTTTTCATCTTTAACTTATTATATGTTCCCCTAGGAAACCTCTCTTTTCAGAGATGTGCCAGAACCTGATCTCCTACTTCAAATTGAAGTTCTCTATGATGTTGATTAGCTCTACATTTATACTTCTAGTTAGAAATATGCAACTGTCCTCTGATTTGGCTATGGAGCTTTTGCATGTCTGCAGCGACATATTTTTCTCCAGTGCTTCTGATCTCACTATGTTCTAAGTATCTCAACTCAGATACTCCCCTGGGTTTCATTCCATACAATATTTGGAATGGGATTTTTCCAATGCTCCTATTTGGTGAGTCATTGTATGCAAATTATTCTTGCGACAGAATCTGACCCCACTGAGTATGGTGCTTAGTGACCAGACTCCTCAATAAGTTTCCCAAACTTTTGTTCACCACCTCAGTATTCCCATCTGTCTGAGGATGATAAGTTGAGCTGAAGGACAAATCTATCCCCAAATTATTCCACGGTGTTCTCCAAAAGTGACCAACAAATTTTGTGTCTCTATCTGAGACAATGCTTCTGGGTAGGCCATGAAGTCTTACAACCTCCTTGAAAAATAGGTTTGCAACATGTGTTGCATCACTGGTCTTCTGGCATGGGATGAAATGTGCCATCTTTGAAAATCTATCCACCACCACAAATATGGAATCAAATCCTCTTTGTGTTCTTGATATTCCCAACACAAAATCCATGCTTATTGCATCCCAAGGCCTCTCTGGTATTGGCAATGGTTGATACAATCCAGTGTTCTGTATCTTCCCTTTTGCATGTTGGCATATTCTACATCTGTTCACAAATTTTGTCACTTATGTTCTCATACCTGGCCAATAGTATGAACTGCTCAGTTGTGCAAATGTTTTATCATGGCCAAAATGTCCAACCAATCCTCTGTTATGTTTTTCCTTCAAAAGGTTATCCCTCATTGAGCATTTTGGTATGCACAACTGATTTCCCTTGAACAGCAATCCCTCTTGAATCATATACTCTATATACTTGCTTCTGTCTCTCAGCACAAGATTTTCACATGCTTTGTATGCCTACTTGAAATCTGTATCATCACAGTACATGTCCTTAAGGTGTTCAAACCCCAAGGTCTTCACCTGGAATTCCTGCAGAATCAAACATCTCCTGCTTAATGCATCAGCAACCTTGTTAGCATTCCCAACGATATGTTTTATGACAAAATTAAAATTATGCATAAACTCAACCCATTTTGCATGCCTCTGATTCATTTTTTTCTGTCTGGTTATGAATTGCAAAGCCTGGTTATCGCTATATAAGACAAATTCTTGTGGGACAAGGTAATGTCTCCATTTCTTCAAGGCTTGAATTATGGCATAAAACTCCTTATCATATGTGGAGTATTTTCTCTTGGTCTCATTCAGCTTCTCACTAAAATAGGCAATAGGTCTATTATCATGACTCAAAACTTCTCTTATTGCAACTCCACTTGCATCACATCTCACCTAAAATGTCTTCTCAAAATTCGGTAAGACCGGAATTGGTCGTTCTGTTATTTTCTCCTTCAGTATATTGAAGCTCCTCTCGGCTTCGTCTATCCATTTAAAAGACATGTGCTTCTTCTTCACTATATCCATCATTGGTGCACAAATCCCACTGAAGTCTCTGATGAAATTCCTATAGAAGCTTGATAATCCATGGAAGCTTCTTACTTCAAACATACTCCTTGGTGACAGCCATTCTTTGATTGCTTTCACCCTCTCTAGATCCATCTTCAGTTCATTTGAAGAGATCACAAAACCCAAGTAAATGAGTTATGTCTTCATAAAAGAGGACCTCTTCAAATTCATCAACAACTTCTTCTGCTATAGTCTCCTCATCACTAGCATTAGGTGCCTCAGATGCTCCTCTTTAGTCCTGCTAAAGATCAGTATATCATCCAGATATACAACCACAAACTTGCCAATGAAATCTTTCAGGATCTCATTCATCATCCTCATAAAAGTACTCGGAGCATTTGTTAAGCCAAATGGCATAACAAGCCACTCATACAAACCTTCATTTGTCTTAAAGGTTGTTTTCAACTCATCACCTTCTCTCATCTTGATCTGGTGATATCCACTTTTCAAGTCTATTTTAGAAAATAAATTTGCTCCACTTAAACAGCCCATTAAATCATCCATTCTTGGTAAAGGAAATCTATACATGATGATGATCTTGTTAATGGATCTTGAGTCTGTACACATTCTCCATGTTCCATCCTTCTTTGGACTTAACACAGTTGGTACTACGCATGGAATCAAGCTTTCTCTGACCAAACCCTTGTCTAACAATTCCTGGACTTGGTTCTTCACTTCCTCATTCTCTCGAGGTGTCAATATGTATGTTTCTTTGTTTGGCAGACTTGCTCCTGGTATTAAGTCAATATGGTGACTGATACTTCTAATGGGTGGCAATGAGTTAGGTAGCTCATCCACCACTATGTCAGTAAAATTATCCAACAATTCCTAAACTTCTTCAGGAAAATCATCCATTGAAGTACTTGTAAGGATAACTCTAGGTTTCCTCACCACAGCAAACTACATCTTCTTAAGAGATTGTTCCTCTGCACCGACCTTTCAATTTTTTCCTTTGGTTTTAAGAAAACCTTCCTCAACATCAGGGATCTTCCATCCTCTGCTCCTTTTTCTTCAGCATCTCTTATATGTGCCTCTGAAATGTGAGCTTCACCTCCAACTTATTTATTTTTCTCAGGGCATTCCCAAAACATGTGTCATGTCTTTCCACAAGCATAACATCTTATGTCTCCTCCTCCTCTTCTTCCTCTTCCTCTGGAAGAATTTATTCCACCACCCTGTCTTTCTCGGGCACGTCTTCTTCTTTCTGAGTGATTGTGTAGTTTCTCAGTATCATCCTTAGACTTATGTTCTTTGTCATGGGTAAACCCCTTGCTTTTGCTTGGGACTGAGATTTTACCTCTCCCTTGTTGGCTTTATTTTCTGGCCAACTTCTACTTTGCCTTCAGCACAAAATGATAAGCATCATCCATTGTCCTTACTGACACCATGTTGAGCTCATCCTAGATTTCATATCTCAGGCCATTTATATATCTAGAAAAAATTTCTTCATATCTCTCTCTTTGTCCAATTCTGTTGTTCAGCCTATAGAACTCCTTTGTGTACTCCTTAACTGTCATCCCTTTCTGTCTCAGGTTCTTCATTTTCCTGAACAGATTGATCCGATAATCCTTGGACATGAACTTAGCCTTCAGCTTGGCTACCATTCTATCCCAACTCTTTATCTTTTGTTTTCCTTTACTTCTCCTCTCAGCTTGCAATTCATCCCACCACAGTGTTGCATGTCCTTTTATTCTGGTGACAGCATGTCTCACCCTTCTTTCCTCATCGATGTCTTCATAGTTGAAATATTTGTCCATGGATCTTATCCAATCCAATATCTCTTCGGCATATAAATTTCCTTCATACATTGGGACCTCCATCTTGGCTCTGCCTCCCAATCTGGAAACTGCTCTTAGTAAGAATTCCTCAGCAACATTCTCTCCTGTAGCTTCTCTGATGACATTCTTGCCCGCTGCTTCTTCACTCTCTGCATCGCTGACGTCTCCAACATCAGGTGCTCGTCGCTGTGCTACCTCCATCACCTCTAATATTGCATGGAGTTCTCGCATCTCCCTTTCCACACCTCGATTGGCCAATGGTGGTTCCACTCATCTCCTTGGTGGCATTGTGTTGACTATCTGTCACACACACAGAGTACAACTTCGAGTTCTTTTGTCTTCTCTGCTTTGCATGTTGTTTGTAATCAAAACTTATGCTCTTATACCACTTGATGTAGACCCCACTTTCTCTCCTAAGGGATGCGCTACCTCCCAGTCTAGGATCGATCAAGATACTGATTCTGATTGACTCCCTAGGTCTCTACTAGAACCCAAACCCACTTACACAGGTCCTTTCTCCAAATGCGCAGGTCGTCTGAGACCCACGGCTTCTCTCCAAAGCATTGTTCAAACCTCAATGCCAAATGGGTGCTAGATCTCCTCTGGCTAAGCCCTTTCCTTCATGTGACCACGGCTGTGACAAATCGCCTGATCAAAAGGCGCATCGCAACTTTGCATATCGGGTCTTTGAATGTGAGTCACCTCAACTCTCCCGACCTCTGAAATCCTGAAAGGAGCCTAGCGCATGCTAACCCCTTTCTCTCTGTGACCACTGGCAGTGACCACGCGCTTAAGTGAAAGGTGCATCGCGACTTCACATTTCGCGACTCTAGGAGTGATGCTACCTATGTTTCCCCGATAGCCGAAATTGCGATGACACTAGATCAACAATCCAGGTCTCTCCTCAAAACTAACGGTCATGATGATTTCGGGACTTCATGTTTCGCGAAGTCGAAAGACTTGTCACCTTCGATCCTCCGATCCCCGAAATGTCAATATTTCATCCTGGACAATTAACGGTCCAAATATCTCTTGGATCTAATGACTCAAATCAAGTCATGGATTCGGTCTTCGCGAATTCTTAGTGTTCTGCCCTTTGACTCCTCCAAAGCGCGAGTCAGCGAAACACTGGTCATTCGCCACGCATCCCTCCTGTGTTTGACAACACAGGTATTCCAAAAGAGGATGAACACCTTCAGTAACCACTCACATAACCAGATCAAAGATCAACACACCAATTTTTTCACGTGGTAAAACCCCTACGAGGAAACATCCACAGCCCCAGCCAACACGGCCATTTGGAGCAGTTTATTCATGCAAAGAAAAAGATTACAGAGAGATTTTACAAGAGAGTTTCTCACAATCGAACTTCGGCAAATGAACCTCCATGCTCTTTAAATAGAGATCATGGACCAATCGGGTGTTAAGCCACAGATCAATGGTCGTTAAGATCGAG
>SNQJ01S0170504.1:0-13959 GCA_010110895.2 Picea sitchensis | reverse complement strand
TCTATAAAAGAAAGGGAAAATGAGGAATGGAGGGGGGGATCGACTGTTAGCATAACGTTACGCTGCCGAAATTGTGACTTGACTGATTACTTGTGGAGAGTTGGGATTTTCTCAGCTTGGATTGGAGTGGTAGCTCAGCCTTGCAAGGCGAGCTGGGAAGCTAGATGTTCCATCTAGAAAGCGTGTAGCCCCTTTGCAGCTCGGGGGGCTAAGAGGGAAGCAGAGTACCCCTAGCGATTGGCTGGGAGGTACCGGTGAGGTCTCGACGGTCGGCGAGCGGGAGCGGCACGGAGCGCGCAGACGACACACGGAGAAAGCGATAAGGCAACGATATGTTTTCCATTTTTGCATAAAGGAAGGTATTAGGACACTTGCCCTCTCTTAAAGTTATCAACATTTGTATATTGGCTTGATGAGATAAAAATTACTTGACTTAAAGCTGTTTCGGTTCTCGTCGGAATGACTGGTTTTCTTTTTCCGTTCTTCGAGGATTTTAGATTTTGTGACAGATATAAAAATAATTCTTCTTAACCCTACGATTGTTATATCTTCTTCTATGAGTTATCGTTCTGTGTTGTTGGTTACCCTAAGCGCATCCCCATGGATGGATAACACTATGGTATTTGCAAGTGTTAAGACCGCTAATGTAGTAATATATTTTCCTGTCTGGCTATGGCTCAGACTGCATTTCAGAACCGGTTTTACTACTCTGATTTTCATCCTGAGGATGGAGATAACCCACGATTTAATGCTCTGCGTTGATTCTGCTGCGCTCATGGATAGATTTATTCTTCTGGCGAAATTTTTTGTTCTGGGAGACTGTGTTTCCTTGAAACTACCATCTGTTATCTGGGACGTTCCTTCCCTACATTAGCTGACAGCTAGAAAACCCCATCTTTGGAGCGTTGGTACTATGACCAAGCTGTTATTTAATAAACACTATGTGTTTCCCTTCAGGTGCGTTGGCACCAGCCTTCATTCCAATCCGCCCCCTTGTTTTTTTTTTAAAAAGAAAATATCGGCTGTAACAAATTAATCGATGGAAGTACCTTGATTTACCTACACATGACAGCGCCTTCCTTGGGTCTTTTTTCTTCTCTGTAATTCTGTGTTGAATCGAAATTGATTTCTGGTCGGGTAGTAGCTACGGTTGAGGGATTATTTATTAAAAAAAAAAACCTACCTACACTGTGGCATCCTACTTGCCACTGCTCTTTTGTATTATCATTTCTCTCTGGAGTTAATCACTTTTGGGCGCGACTGTAAATTAGCAACAACCACCTCGCAACTTCACCTGTTTGTATAATCGGCGTACCTTTTGGGCGCGACTGTAAATTCGTAACGACCACCTCATATGCACTCACACCCCTTTTTTCTTGACGCCGATTTGTTGCCTCTAAAATTTTTCCTTTTTTTTAACTACTGATGGCCTCTTACCTGGCGCAGGCCCTCTCCCAAGTTCCTGTTTCCCAAGGGAAACATCTTCAACGACCTTACCTCTTAAACGCCTTGTACTGGTTCGTAAAACACATGTATCTTCGCCCTCTTATTCGTTAACAACAACAGGTAATGAGATGCTGTCAGAAGGTTAATATCCAACGAGTTTTTTTTTTTCTAAGTCTGGTAGTTTTATCAGTATATATTTTTATGTTTTAAAGACTGAGAGGTTTTTATTTTATATATTGTTTCTGAATGAATAGCACCGATTGTTAGTGCTGGACAAGGGATAGTTACCCGATTGCATTAGATTTCTTTATATAATTTTTATATTTTAAAGACTGACAGGTTTATTTATTTTTATATATTGTTCTAAATGTTTAGCGCAGATCGTTAGCACTGGACAGAGGGTAGTTAACACGACAGCACCAGATTACATTTATATATTTTTATATTTTAAGGTCTGACAGGTAGCACCATAAAAATATATATGTATTTATAGCTTATTAGAATGGTGAATAGACCAGGTGGCTGGTATGTGAGTGCTAGATGATAAAATTTTCATTGAGGATATTTAAATAGGGTGGAACGATTTATGATTGTAGGGGTAACATAAATTAAAACATCACCATGGTTACTGTTGATTAAGAACAAGTTAAAAAGGGAATGGAGGATTACATTACAACTGTCTGGTTTATAGTATTAGATTGGATTAGTTCGGTTTTTCCTTCCATAAAGTCTTGACATTATATATTCTATTGAACATAATGGAATGCAATATGATATAACGAGATGTTAAGATAATGTAATAAGTAATGGAATGTTATTGTAAGGAATGTAAGGTAATGTTATGTTAAGGAACTATAATAGGATGAATGTAATGAATTATAATGTAAGGAATTGTGAAAGTAAGCTGAGGTAATATACTGGAATGTTAATGAAAGGTAATGGATTGAAATGAAATGTCAAGGCAATGTGGTGTAATGCCTTATGTAAGGCTAATATCCATGTTAAAGTAAATGTTAATATATTCATCATTCGGGTAATGATATCGCAGTTAATTATGTGGTTAACACCTAAAATGCAAGATGCGTGAGAGTTTGCAAGTCATTGTGATAAGAAAGTATTATGGTAATCATTCCATAGCAATGCTATTACCATTTTTACTGTTAGTAATAGTTTACCATTATGTATTGTCCCTAAACTATGTACCATAAGATTTGATGACTTAATAAATGGAGGACTGAGATTAATTAGATTCACCTGATGCTAAAAGTACCCGTCAGTTAATGAAATCAAATGGAGTAATTGGTTGGTAATCAATCACTATTGAGTCATAGATCATTCCTTGTCTTAATTTTGTTGGGTCGTTGTCTGAGTCCTTTGGTCTTGCGTCGCCGTAGAGGACGTAGTAGTTCTCGGTTTGGGGTTTTGCTTGGTTGTATTAATTATGTTGCTTGGTCTGCTTGTGTCGGGCAGGATGTAGACATCTCCATGTTCCTCAGAACAGTCGCCAACCCTGAGACCTTAAATGGTTAAAATCAATGGGAACCTGGGATTGAGCGTTGATTATGTGTCTTGGAGGTCCTAACCATTGTAGGGTAGGACAGGCGCATAGTCAGTCTTACTTATTGTCGTTTGAACGTCGTAAATACATGCTATTATTGTTGTGTGTCGTATGTCGTCTCGTTGTGTTCGTCTAGCTTGCGTCTTGTTCGTCATCGGGTTACTAGTTTCTGCCTGAGCAGTCGGCCAGGAGCCTATCTGACATTCTCTCTCTCCGGAGCAAAGAACTAAGATTAAATGATTTGCTTTCCTGTGTAGAAATAATAAAATCTACTACTATGGATTCTTCCATCTGTGTTCGTACTGTACATAACACTGTATGTCGTTTAATGCTTGAGTTACTTGTTGTGCACCTTATGTCTATGGTCGTTTAATGCTTGCAGTTACTTGTTGTGTGCCTTATGTCTTCTTGTATTGATCATTGTGGTTGTGTCTTGTTAGTCGTCGGGTGGTGACGTAGAGTCAAGTGTGTCTGTTTCCTTTTTACACGCGCGCAGCCACCTTAAACAATTTTTTTTTTGCACCTGTTATTAGAGTTGTTGTCATAACGAGGAGGTTGTCACAATTATACTCCACCACGTCCATATATGGTCCATATACTTTGAAGATAGTAACATCTTTCCTGAGATCCAAAGAGAATGGGAAACTCCTTAGACTTGTTGCAAAATCCCATGAATTAGTAAGGGTAAAATGATATTTCTTCTACCCAATAATGTCCCTCCCACCTCGACCTCCCTATAGAATCAATAAAACTTAATTCCTAGCTACCAAACATTTTTGAAAGTTCCCAAGTGATTTCCTCCCCATCAATCATAATTTCTTGCATAACATGATAGATTGGTTTGTTATATCTATTAATACATTTAGGTCCATTTTTTTGAGGGATTGGCCAACCCTCGACAATTTAGGATAAAAAAAGTAATCTCAAACAATCTTTAGAGGCATTTTCTCTAAGAGCCCTGATCAAAGATCGCTGTTTTCCACATACGATTTTTGAACTTGATTCTTTTTGGGCTAGTGACATACATGATTTCCTTTCTATGTTAGAGGCTTTTCATCTAACTGAGACTCCTCTATTTTGGGAATAAGAATGAAAAGCGAGTGTTTAGGGTTTTTAATTATAGATAGGCTAGGTAGAAATTCACTTAAGGGTACAAACCCTTTTATTCTACATCTAAATCCCATGTCCCAAAAATTAAATTTCCAGATGTTTTTCTTTTAGTCGAAGAAGGATAATTTAAGGACTTACCATTTTGAGGCAAACAATCCTTTTTGTCTCTATTTGCTTCCAGAATCAGATCCTTGTGTTGACTTGTATTTGAGAATTGGTTTTCAACTTCTATAGGCACATTCTAAGGATAACTGATAGCCACATTATCCCATAGAATCCGCTTCAAACTAGTGTTTTTTACTGTTCCCTACAATTCTTCATCTTTCTATAACTTGAATAGTTGCATTCAACTGCTATGTGCTTGTAATTGTGGCATCAATCACATCTAAAGGGAATACCTTCATAGTGTAAGGTCAGATAAAAAAAATTAGAACCTCTTCTTATTTCCATAGACTCCGCCAACCCCTTAATCATATCCATCCCTACAAGTATATGAGCCAAACACAACTACCCTAAGTCACAGTAAGACAAATAAACTTCACAGAAGATGCTAAGGACATTCCCTATTTCCTCAAAAAATTCTTTTGACCACATAATTAGAGGGAACCCTGAAAGTTTGACGCAAACCGAGAGGATATCCAATTATGTAGATCGAGCATCAAAATTTAGATGCCATTTTTTGAAAAAAAGTTCTTGTGTTGCCCACTTCCACTATTTGTGAAGACAAAATATTAGCCAATCAAAAGTAGTTTCAGGTCATATTCTAGGACGAAAAAGTGATTTCAACCTATATAGCATCCACAAGAAACCTAATATCCCATATTGGTCATCGCTTAGGCTGCCAATAGAGGGATCATGTGGTTTTAAGTAGCAACTAGCCTTAGCCCCACACATAAAACCATATGCTAACCCCAATTACAATTTAATCTCACACTCAGGAGATAAGCTTAATTAACATTATTGCATATGAACTTATTTGTATATTAAGTGAATGCAATTTTTTATTTGAACATGCATACAACATGATGAATCATTATATTATTTGAAAGCGAATAATATGAATACAACATAAGTAATCGTTATATTATTATCCCCTACATGGAAAGGAATATAATAATTGGTTTATAGTCAACATATATTGAATTTCAATTAATCCCGACCTCAAAATTTTCCAAAGTTGAACTTTAGCGCTTTAAAAATCTATTTATTAATTTAAAAAATATTATTTATCTTGAATATCAATTGATTTGACTAATTGACCTTGTCTTTGAAAGCACACTATAGAAAAGCAAATGACAATAAAAGTATGTACTTCTACGTCCATGCAAATCCTTTATGGAGGTACATATTCTTAAATACAATAAGGAAACATATGAAAACAAATACACATAATACAAGTGAATATTTCACAAAATGGTTAATCCCTGCCAAATATAGAAACTGAGAAACTAAATAAGCACTAGGTTGAATATAGAAAATGAGAAATCATAAGAACATAAAAAATTTATAATATTAGTCATATTAATAAGTACTTTTCCTCATAAAGGTCTGAGGGTTAGCTCAAGTGGTAATTAGCTAGACATGAGATCTCTCCCCTAGTTCTAAGTTGGGGAGGTCATGGGTTCGATTCTCTTGATCCCCTCAGGGTTAGAATATGTAATGAGGTCCAATGATTTACCCCGTTTACCATCCATGAATCATGGTGAAGTACTCATAGGGTTTTCCACAAGGATTTCCTTGGAAAAAAAAAGTACCTATCCTCATAAAATATTAAAATAAAAAGATGTAGAATTGGTCACATCAAAATCGAAACATCGTCTTTTTTCCCAAAGAAAAAAGCCTATAAATTTTATTCATAAAAAACATAATTACATGGTTAGATACTATATAGAATTCCATTATTACTTCTCGAGACTGACCAAAATGTCCTATTGACAATTCCTTACAAAAAAAATACCGAGTTCCGTGCCCCATTTTAGACTTAAAAAACAAAAAATGTAGTGCATCTTTTCAAAAGTTAAAAAAAATCTCGCAGTCTATTAGTTTAGATGCATTCAACTTTTTTGTAATATCCTCTATATTCACATAAAAATATGAAGTAATTATCTCCAAGGCTCATGTGTATATTCAAAATAAAAGCCATGAATATTTTTCTAATAGAGACCAAACCCCTCTGTTGAACCCTAAGCCTTCTTTTGATAATTTATCCGCAGTCCTATTATTGTCCCTCTAAACACATGTAAAAGAGATATGAGACAAAACACACTGAAGTGACCTAACATAAGTAAATAAAGGATAGAGAGTGAAATTCCTCAATTCTTTTTCTTGTCTCACCCATTGAATAACCAAAAGTGAATCCCCAGATATTTGGATTTTCTTTATTTCATATTCTTGGGCTAACATTAAAACTAGTATAAGTGCGAACAACTCACTGTAATTATTTGTTCCATATCCAATACCTACTTTGAAATATATACAATGATGCATGGATAGGTGGATCATCCCTTCAGTTCCACCCCTTGGAGGCACTATCATGAGATCAACTTATTTAGATTGATGTACAACTTGCTTATCTTGAATCTGGGGAAAGGCATATAGAATATTTAGAGCTTGCACAACACATCTCAAAGGTAGTGTTTCTTTGTCCTAAAACAGTTCCAGGTTTCTGGCCAACCATATTCCCCAAGCAACATTTATTGAGAGTACTTTGAACCTTCTATTTTATTTATTTATGCATCATTTCTTGAAAGCATTCTCAGTGGAATTACATAGCCATACACTTTTTAAAATATTCATACCTTCCAACTATTTCCAATCCTATTTTGTAAAAGGGAAAGACATGAATATGTGAAAATTTATTTCTTTGTCCACCTAGAATAGACAACACCAACCGACTCCCAAAATCTTCCTCTTTTGTAGAATGTCCCAAGTGGAAGCTTAATATTTAGAATCAACCACATAAACATTTTAGAATTTTCTAGACTCTTGAGATTCCATACAACTTTCCAACACCACTCCCGAATTCCTTCAACAACTAAGGTCTTATATGCAATTTTTGGGACATATTCACCAGTTGGATTTTGGGACCAAATAAGGTGATATTCCTCATCCCTTATCCAGACAAAGCTATCTTTTAAGTCATCTTTGTACCTTTGTCATATAAAACCATCCCCTTCCTCTAGTCCAATGTACCTCCATATTAGCCAATGTTGCTGCCAAGGAGTTGTCTTGTTGTAGTTCACTATCTACCTTAGGGTATAATACTCTCTACTTCTTAACTCTTTTATCAACTAAGGAGTTAACTTGTGAAAACCTTTGTTTCCAATCTGAGGATCCAATCCAATTTGGACTATGTCTCCATTCCCAACTCGCCACACTAACCAATTTCCAACCAATGGGAAGGTTGAAATGTTGTCTTTCCATATTATGGATGCATTTTGTAATATTTTCATAGGGTTTCTAATCCATTATCCTACTGATTCTAGGGCTATGCACTTTTCCTTTATGGGTTGAACCCATAACCTTGATCCTTGAACTAAGTGACACACATTCTTAGAAACTAATGCCTTTGATAACAACAAAATATTATGAAGGTCCCATCCTCCATTAGCCTTAGGTAATGTTATTTTTTTCTAGGATACTAGTACCGATCCTTTTTTCCCATGTTCTCCTAACCAAATGAACCTGTAGCATATGCACCCGATTCTTTCCAATATTCCTTTTGGAATCCATGAAAGTGACATCTAATAGACTGTAGTCACTTCTAGTATTGCTTTAACTAGCACCAAATGCCTCCCTCTAGATAGCCATCGATTACACCAGGTATTAATTTTGTTCTCCACTTTAGCTATTATCCATTGGCAATCACAAATTTTATACAGATTTGGCTTTAGTTGAAATCCTAGACATTTTGAACCTTAATCAAGATCAATCAAGTTGTAAGGAAACATTTGAATAATGAAGTTTTTTACCACCTCATTGATATCCCAAAGGGGTATCATTGACTTAGCCAAGTTTATTTTCATGCCCGTGGTCATATAGAATAATTTTATCATGTCTTTAAGCTTCTCAACCCTTTTCCTCAATTCTTCACAAAATATAAGAATATCATCAATGAACAACAAATGTGTTATATATAAGTTAGCACCTTTATTTACCCCTTTGAAATTACTAGCTTCATGGGCCTCCTTTATTAATATACTTAAACCTTCATCAACTAGTAGAAACAACAAAGGGGATAGGGATCACCCTTGTCTTAGCCCTCTTTCTATATTAAAAAAGGGAGATGTTGCTCCTATTTATTAGAATATTAAAAGATATGATGTAATGCAGTTCATTACCCAAACCAAAAGCTAATGATAGAAATCCAAGTGGGTAAGGATTAATCAAATGTATAACAAGCTGACCTCGAAATGGTCATTTGGGAGTTTTCATTCTCAAGGTTTTCCATTTTGCTCCAATGAAGGTTTTGTTCCTTTTGTTGTGAGTATTTCAGAGGAAAGTTATCTTTTAGCTCTGTATCTTTGAGTTTTCGGCTCCTTTTCCTATGTTTTCATGAGGATTTTCAGATGTGAGCGAGTCAGAAGGGTCGAATCTTATTGAATCCCACAGACTGTTTTGTCATGCTTCAACAAACAAGCTGGCTCAAGTTTTTAACAAAGCTTTCATGACTATAATTTACAGAGTTGGGGGCGAAATAAAAAACGAGTCATCATTTTTGAGCTCAGTTTTTGGCCGATTTAGGGAAAATCTTATAAATCTGAGACATGGGTTTCTCTCACAACAACCTCGATTAGGTGTTTCATGAGATTTTTTTTAGAATCAAATGCACGATTTGGGAGAAAACCTTGGTTCTTCAGAGGCCTTTTTTCAGGTTACGACCAACGACACCCAAAACGGTTTTCTATGGTATTTGTATTAAGTTTTGATGATCTGATCATCCAAACATCGAATTTGTTGAAGTTAATAAAGGATGGATGTTACATTAATTTTTTTTTTTTTCACAACTGCAATTTATAGGTAGTAAGGAATTCTTTTCCTAAATCTTAACAACCCGAATTTACAATGAATTGGGTATTGGGTAAAATCATGAAGATGGGTAACACTTTTGCTTGTTTTATGAGAATTTTATTTTTATTTTAACAGGTTATTCAACTTTCGGTAAACAAAAGTATTTTTTTTGTTTAGAATTTTACTTTACTGTAACACCAAAACTTATGAGGAATTTTGTTAGCTTTCTACTGACTATTTTTCATTTTTTTTTTTATTGAGATTTGATATGTCAATTTGGAAATTGTTTGATAGTATGTTCCTTAAAAATGAAGGGAAATATAATGAGTTATCAGCCCCCCCTCCCCAACAATGTATCCATTATTAAACTTTTGTTTTTGACAAATGAAATATACTGCAACAATCTACATAGCCTCTGTTTTGTGATGACTATAGTTTTGAATCTAACAGATGAATATTCTAATTTCTAGAATTTTTTGAACCAATCTGAAAAAGTTACAGATTTTAAACACATGTTTTCCCCCACCATGTATCTATCTTAATTTTTACTTAAAAGTAAAATCTAAAAATACCCTTTTGAAGAGAACAGTTTGAGGGTTATGAATATAGATTTTCCATAATTTTCCACTGTGTATTTTTAGAGATATGGATTTTTCATTTCACTGAATCATAATCTCACCTAAAAATATTATGCAATGATTTTTTTATAAAATTAGATAAAAACAATGAAAATGAAAGCAAATTATATCCAATGAAAGTAGATTCATTTAAAAAAATGTTTGTATCAATTCCAAAACTAAATTTTGAGTATTTGTAGGAGTTCGCTACCTCCAAAGATCAAGTAAGCTGGAGAGAATTTGCAGTTTCCTGCAAGCAGTACCATTTTTAGGTTTCTGGCTGAAATATTCTTTCAGTCGAAACCTAGTTTTTAATGGAATCTGTTAAAAATAAACCTTTCGGCCGAAATATGCTTACCGCAGGAAAAAAACTCATTCAAAAAATATTGTACACGAATTTCGAGGGCGCCGTCAAGGCATTGTTCAATTTGATGTGCAATTTTTCGGCCAAAAAAATTCCTAGCAACACTTTTTTAGCCGAAAAAATGCCACTAGGAATTTTGGAGACCTGATTCTCACAAAAGTGTTACCCATAGAATTGAAGGTGAGTCCTATAACAATTTCCTTCTTAGATTCAAGTTGATCTGCCTTCAATTTAAGTATGATGATTTTCCTTCATATTTCAAATTAATAGCATGGTTTAAACACATTCTTTCACTTCCTTGTATTAATCGTAATGAATCATAAAATTTAGCTTTTCTTAGTGTATTTTCTACTATTGATGAACCTTTTACTACTTATGACATAACCGAACTTGTTATAACAACCAATTCAAAATTTATTAAGGAACAATTTCAGGAAAACATAAGTTCACCCAATGAACTCATAATTCATCCTGAAAATGTTTCAAATCCTAACACAATTGTTGTTTGTCATAATAATGACAGTTGTTTCATTAGGAGTAATTTAACTGGTATTTCTGATATGATTATTAGTAATTCTCAGCCTCACATATTAGAACATCTTGATTCTCTTTTTCAAGAAGGGAAATCTTTACCCAACCAAATTAATCCCTTATTTGAAAGCGATATTTGTGATGAAAACAATGAAGGAGAAATGATATTAGAAACTCAAGAACAAATTTTTAATGATATTAATCATTTTCCGATAATTTTTATACATTTTCATCATCTTATGTTTCGGGTTTTGATTTAAAGGAAAATAGTCAAGGTAGTGAATTTGAAATAATTTATGATAATGATCTAGAGGTTGAGGATAGTAAGACACTTCATACCCAGGTGATGGTTATGTAGGATATCCTTTTACTGATCATATTTCAACCGATTCTCATCTTGAATCTTCACATAATGATTGTAATTTAAAAGAAATGAATTCCACGCCTGTATTTGATTCTTATGATATAACTCAAGTTCCTACTTCTTTTCATAATCTTGAATTTTTAACACAAGTAGATGCCAGTTCTAATATTGATTATACTATAAGGGTTGATACTTGTGAAACTGAAACTCATGAGAATAAGTCCTTAGCTTTTGTTAATAGGTTTGTAAATAGTAATTCTTTTCGTATTGTAAATAGTACTAACTTTTCTCAATAGGGTCAACAAAATACTTTTCCAATCATGATTCCATTCAAACCATTCCAAAATCATTTTTATGATAGAATTGAATCTTGGTTGGAAAATACATTTCATAAGAAATTCCGTGTTGATAAATTTGTTCTTTTGTCTCTATTAAAAGTAAATATACATAAAAGTTTTTGTTTTAATTGTCTACTATTCATTAAGTTTTGGTTACTAATTCATATTGTACATATGTTTGCAGGTAATAATGAACTTGAATGGTTTCATTGGAAATTTGACTATACGTAGTCTTATTTTCCTCATAAAGTTAGAATAACAATACGTCTAGTTTAATTTAGCTTATATTTACTTTAAGTTTTGATTTAATAAACTGATGATCCTGGGTATATGAGAACTTCATTAAATCTACAACTTCTTCATGTTTTAATTATTATAATAAGAAGAGGTTACATCATTAATTTGGAGAAACTCGACATGTCTAAGGTAAATCATAACGAGATTCTTCAAGATAAATCTCACATGCTTATTTTCATCCTTTACTTTTTGTCTTTCTGTTTTTAATTTCAGGTTTGTTTTGTTTTTTAGTATTTGTTGATCTAAGTTCTGTTTCTTGTAGGTCTTCAAGAATTTTTAGAAAATCTAACACCCATACTTACGAAGAATTAACTCTCTTAATTTCACTTGCTAAACCAACAATGATGATTTTGAACAAGTTACAAATAAGCTAAATTGGGGAATTTCTGAACCTATGCTTTACTTTCATCCAATATTGTTATAAGCCTTACTTTTACTACATAATCGTTTAGATTTTTCTATAAAGACTTAATTTTGAAACAAAACATTTGTGAGGCGAGAGAAATCTAATTTAACTTCATGTTTTAATCATTAATGTTGCTTAGACTTTGGATTTTGGTTTGAACAAAAAACCCAATTAGCCGCAACTTGGCAAAACATAATGAATCACTAAAAAAAATAAAAATAAAAATAAAATCTCACTTAAGACAGAGAAACGTGCTTTCCTCGCATTTTCTCTTTTGTTGGGATACACTTTCATTTTCAAATTTGACTTTTCTCTTTCTCTTTTTCTTTGGATTTACATTTTCTTTCTTCGATTTAAATTTTTTGGTTTTACTTGTCTTGTTTTTTATTAGATTTTGTATTCTTCCCAAAGCTTATATGGGGGAATCCTTCCTACACAATACCAATTGGTGTACATGGGGAAATCCTTAGTCTACCATTTTAATAGGATTTCATTTACCTTAAGGTCATCTATATCATGTTTTCACGTTTGTTGTACACCAACCGTTACCCATGGGGAACATTGAGATATGTTTCAAGTATTATAAGTTTATCTTTATAAAGGAAATAATTTCCTACATTCTTTACTTTGAATCCCTCCCATAACCCTCCACATTTAAAGCCTCTACTTTGTTAGATAAGAAGAAGACTAGTGGGGTCAAACTCAAATAGTATTGCATTCTGTACTTTCAATAGTAAGCCTTTTGTACCACCCCACTCTCTTCACCCAATTACTAAAAGAAATTCTCCAAATATGTTATCAAAAGGGTGGAATAAGAGAGTTGAAAACACATATGTGTGGGAAATGTGTGTAAACCCACAAGGGTTCTTAACAGGCTCGTTGGCAACAGGTAAATGCATACATGGTACCAAGACAACTTCGTCGGGGTACTGAACAAGCCTGCTAGTAGCGAAGCAATGTCGGGAAGAAAGGGAAATTTAATAATAGATGCATGCTAATATTTAATAACCCCCTAGCTATTATTACTATCCAATAATAGAGATGTAGTAAATATTACTAAATATTCCCTATTTTTGGTTTCATTTTCTTGGAATTTGGCCTTCAAATACTTTCATCTTTAGAAGCTTATATTACTTCGATTCTATCTTATGTGGGATCTTTTTGAATGGTATCGTGTGTGGGAAATTTTTGAAAAATTTATTTTCAATCTTTGGTAAATTTAGTCCTATTATCTTAATTAGATATAACTACTTCATCCCCATGTGTCGCCAATTATTGTGGCGTACAAAAACCCTCCCAAATTTGCATTTATTGTTAATAAAAATATTTTGGGCCCCTTTAATTTTGAAATTTTTTCTTAGTTTGGTTTAATTTTTCTTTGTAAATATGTTTGAGATCCTGATTTCAAACTAAGTATCAATTCACTTGTTAAGTTTAGAGTTGAGGATTTTTCATATTTTGACTCTTATTTATATCCATGATGCATGTATTCTTTTGAATTTCATGAATTATTCGATTTTGAAAGTGTTCCAATGTCATATCATTTTTTGTCGATTCTATTGCTTTTTATATGGTCTTGGTTTATTATTGCAGCCACAAAGACAAGCTCTAAACTCTCATTGTTGATTTCATTTTGGATTCTTAACTATATGGTTTAATTCATTTTAAAAATGGGAAGTTTGATATAAGCTACATAATTTATGTGGTTTGAGAACAAGTTCCGTCCTTGTTTTATTTATCATGCTAGCTTATATTACATTATCTAAATGCTTAAATCCTATTCAAATCAATGAACATAACTATTATTAAGTTTATAATAAAACAAGTGTGCTGGGTATAATTTGAAAACTTTTTTAGTTTTTTAGTTTTAGCTAAGAGGGGTCTCTTTTCTTATAAGAGTAGAAGGAGAAATCCAAAA
>SNQJ01S0170503.1:0-20605 GCA_010110895.2 Picea sitchensis | reverse complement strand
TACTCAGCATGGCTTTGGCTAGGAAGAGGCATAAGTTGGCCTGATGCCAGGTAAACCTGTATGGTGCATTTTAGGGTTATAACACCTACTGATTTGCATTTTATTTTTCCAAAGCAGCTTGTCCTTGTGTTATCTTTCCACTCAAATTTTCAAAAAAAATCACCAGCTCCGTCAAGCTCCCATCACCTAAATCCTTCATCCAATGGATCATCCAAAACAGTCATGTACTCCATGAGTCAAAAGTTGGAAAATATCCCACGCCTACACCTAGCCTTAATTCTTATCTAAATCCCTTAGTTCCATCACTTCATTCATTTTTACCCTTATTTTCATATTCTCGTTGAAATTAAAATAAAATTCCTTTTATTAAGCACCCTTATCCTATCCACAAAGTCATGCGTTAAGCCTCATATGCCCAAAGTCCTTCGAAAATAGAAAAAAAAAGGATTTTTTATTATTAATATAAATATTTTTATATTTATATTAATATTTAATCCAATTTTAATTTATGAAATCACGTCAAATCATGGGCACAAATATCAATTTATAATGTGGAAAAGTATTATGTGAAGGCAGACCAGGGAGAACTACCATGGTTTATTTGGTGGACACATGTTTTTAAGTGGAGCACATCGGGGCTAAAAGCAGTTTGGATTAAACCACTTTAGCCCAAGCCGGATATAATAAATGCAAACATTTATCATATGTTTTATGTGCGGCATTTTTCCAGGAATGCATTTCAATAATGATTATGGGATTTCCAATAAAAGAAATTCCTCCTCACAGTGAAATTATTTTATAGAGGTGAAATTCACATTTTACAAATCAAAGACTAATGTTTATTTCCATGGAAAATAATTAAATGGAAGATGCACGTGAACGGAAACTTGGATAATTTTTATCCAAAGGTTTTATAGAAGTAAAAGAAGAAGATAAAAGGTATTTTGCCAAAGACGGTAAATTGGAAAAACATTACACAGTAAATGTTTTTCCACAGTGAAACGGTAAATTGGAAAAACATTACACAGTAAATGTTTTTTCACGGGGAAATGGTAAAAGTAAATGTTTTTACAATGAAATGGTGAATTGGGCAAACAAGACATGGTCTTAAAAACCATGGGCATGAATTAAATTATGGAAATTTAATTCTACAGGATAGAAAAATATTTGGGAATTATTTGTATTTCAAATATATTATTCCCAAATGTTTAATGACAATATGGATAAATGCAATTACATTTGAAAGAGTATGAGTGACATTTCAAGGATATCGTGGCAGAGGAAGGAGCTAGTGTGTCAGAGGAATCTGCAGGGACCATGAAACATTTTTTCTGAAAACTGTCATTTGTAATCATTGTGGAAGATGAAATGTTTCATTTCAGTTATTGTAACCGGTTGCACACTGAAGGAACTCGAATTGTATAAGTGATAGAGGTTATGAGTGTATTAGTGGCGAGCAGAAGTGCACGGGCACAGTTTTCTGGTTGTTTTGAACTTCATTGTAATTTTCTGGGGCTAAATTGAATACATATGCAGCAGCTTTGAAGTATCTATGAAAAGATTCTAATGGTGGTGATATGAGATTTGTCTTCCATCATTGTATGTGTCTCCTATGATCTTTTATGCCATATACATTTTTCTTCTGTTTAAATTGGAGAGTTAAAGGCCCAGAATTTATCATTTGATGCTCTTGGCTTAAGCAATTTAAACTATGTATGTTTCTTCTTAGTTAATTCAGAATTCATTTTCGTAATGCTCTGATGCAGTTATTTGTTTATCTTTCCTCTTACCACTCTAATTAAATTCAAGTTATAACTCATATTCATTGGCTCATTTAGCCTTTATCCTCTGGAGAGTTCTACAGGCCAGTCAATGTTTTCATTCAATTTCAGAATTTTGACTCCATAGCCCAAAGTGTTCCTCCCCTTCCTTGCCAACAACTTTATTAAAAACCCCCAAAAAAAACCAAATCTAGCCACCGATTCCCAACGAAATATCAAGTGACACGAGAGATCCCTCTCTGAGTTGAGCATGCTAGTGCCTCATCTCTAAATCTGGTTGAAACAGTTACCTCTATCGTTTTCCTATCAACTGGACAAAATTTACAGAGTGTTAACAGGTCAAAGAACCCAAAATATGGGGAATAGACGGATAAGTTGGGTTATAAAGATGATATGGATTTGTAATTTTTGCCAGCAAGACGAAGTGGGAAAGAAAGCGTGCACAAAGAAGAATAACAGCTAGAAGAGAAATCATGGGAAATAAAGCGTGCAGGAGGAAAACGACAACTGGTAAGAAGCACAGCACGCGCGCATGCAAGAAGGAGGTGACAGCTAAAAGGAAGCAAAGCACACATGCAGAGAAGGAAGACCTAATGACAGTAGGGTTAGGGTTTTTGTAAGGTTTTGTTTAAATGGCTAAAGAGCTCGATAGATATAAATATAGATACGCAGGTATCATAGGGGGGTTCGGTTGGGTTCAATTCGCTACTTTTGTAGGGATTGATATGGTATGTAATGGTTTTTTATTAGATGAACTATTTTTGAAAAGCGATTGAACTAGAGCTGAGGAGAGAAGGTATATCTTGAGGATTAGATCGCAAGTTGAGGAGCCTGGTGCGATCTAGTTCGCCTCATATAGATCTTACCCATCTGAGGGGAGTTGTAAGTGCACGGCGCAATATTGCATAATTACCATAATAGGAGAGACGAGAGCCAAATATTTGTGGACATAGCCCAGGAGGGGGTGAACCATGGTAATACCTGTGTAATGTGATGAATGCATCCATATCTTTGTCATACTTTTAGTAGTTAAACTTTGTGTGTAATGAATGAATGAGTTATTATATTGCTTAGTTAATTGTTGTTGGGATATCAAGGAAATATGCCATGAAGCTTAAAATATAAAAGTGAATAATAGTAGTTTGTAACACAAGTTATAATAAATGCTTCAGAATATAGATTTCATATCTCATGCTCAATCCTAGGCTATAAACACCTGAGTCTTACAGCCACCCATTTAAAGTTATCTCGGGTGAGACTGCATAGTGCATTTTGTGTACTGTGTTTCCTTCTGGTTTACCATAAGGGACGATAGTTTTAGGCTTTGTTGGTACCCTTAAAGATATGAACCCTGGGTCAACAACGCAAGTAGTAGGGAAGAGTAGTTCATTAAGCCAACAAATGGTTTCATTGTCGTGTTAAGAGGAACAAGAGAGGAATGAGTAGATGATATAGAATGCATGAGAAAAGAATGACTGAAACCAGAATACCTTTGAGCCATTAGAAGGGAATGTTGAGACCGTGGAACCCCATGAAAGAATAAATCGAAGGTTGGTTGAGAACCAAAGATCTTGAGTTTTCCCAGAAAGACAATAGAAACCCTAGCATCACACCTCGCAAATATATGGATAAATACATGTTTACGGATTTACACAAAGTATTTTTTTGTGATTTTCCCCACCTATTGCAGGAGTGGATACTAAGGTTGAAAGATAACCACACGACGAACTGGATCCAACAGCTAGATTGGACCCTAGTACAGGTTGAGCAGTTACAGCAGGTGAACAACAAATTCACCCGTGCAATCAATTTTAGGCTTGACAGTATTGTGGCAAGCTTCATCACAGAGTTTGCAGTCAACACAGTGCAGCAGAGTAGGAATTTCTACGTGGACCCCATAGAAGGTACATTCGATCACTGTATACTTATATTAAAATATTGTTATATAACAAAGGTGTCTTGACAATGGAATCCGACAACTAGACTTACCTATGTGCATGGGGGAAGGGGGAAAGCACTAACAGAGAGAGGATAGATGGATGAAGGTGAGGATAAAGGCAAGAAGGAGGAGGAATTATTGGACCCGATCTTGATGGATGACGACCAGCTTGAGTGGATCTTGGTGTCATCAAGACTGATGCATAGCGGAGTACCCTACCAATACAAGGTGAATACCAAGAAGAGAGTCGTAGCCGTGAGGGAGGGCTTGGCAAGCGATGAGGAAGAGGTAGAGGATCTTTTGGCTGTGTAGCAGATTGAGGAAATCTTGCGCGCAACCTATGAGCAGAAAACAAGAGGCCCAAGAATGGGAGGAGAAGATAGCCATCCTTTCCATATTAATGTCAGTGTGGAACTCATAAACCCATGTGCGACAAATACACCAAAGAGAACACCATCGTTTAGAAAACCAAAGTTTGAAGGAAGTCCGACAACAAGAATTAAATCTACCGTAGGAGAAACAACTAGAGGAGCCAGTTCAGGTGGCACTAGTCAAGTATCTACACCGTGCACCGGAGGTAGCAGTTCGGTATTTAGAATGGAAGGACACGATCCCACTATCAGACTACCAAAATTTTGAGGAGAAGTAGTAGAATATCCTGAGAAGAAGTTGTTCATTTGTGCAAATATCTGGGAGGCAAAACAGATCACTGATGAAGATACCAAATTTGCGCAGCTAGGGATCACACTAAGAGACTGTGCACTAGATTGGTACATGAGTCTAAACATGAAAAATGCCCTTGGGACGACGAGGAAACTGGAAAACATTAAGAAGCTATTGATCAATGAGTTCTAGAAGTTGAGCTCAAAGGATCAGTACATGAACGAGATGATAGAGATAAGACAGAAACCAGGAGAGTCTATATGGGATATTGATCAGAGATTCAAGCAACTGAAGGGGAAGTTAAAATACCTTATGACAGAGATGCAGCACCCGCACCTGTTTGTCAACTCACTACTCCCACACCTAAAATATCCCTTATGACATAAGCTGAGGCTCTACAAGAATCCTTGCAGTTGGAAGAGAACCAGTGCCAGTAGACGGACCCAGCTATTGAAGAATTGAAGGAGGATTTGAAGAACCTAACATTTCAGTTGAAGCAGAATAAGAACAAGGAAAAATGAGAAGTTGGTTGGTGCACCACATGCAGGACGGAAGGACACCATAAAAATGAATGTCCAACATTCACGCAGTATATGGAAATAGGCATGCCAAACTCACTACCACAAGGAGGATTATGGTGCAAAATATGCAAGAAACCGGGTCACAACCCTTATCACTGCACGATGATGCAAAAGTACCAAACCGTCCCAAAGAATTCTTATTGCACCTTTTGTAAGTCGGTAGGCCACGACGACAAAGATTGCAAAAGTATGGAGTTGATGCGGGAAAGAACATCAGATGCATACAAGGTACAGTCTGATATGATGAATGGGTAAGTAGCGCCACAGTTCAATCAATCCCCATCTCCATACAACATTGCGTAGTAGTAGTACAATACTGTGCAACAACCATACAATAATGCACAGTCGTAGTACAACCCGGTGAAACCCCAGTATAATACCGCGCAGTATAATTAGGCACCACAGTACAATGCACCGAGAAAGGACCGAGAAGGCTATCAAGGAGGAGGACGAGCCAGAGGAGGTTTCGGATGTGACAGAGGACCAATCACATGTCATAATTGTCAGCGACCGGGACATTATGCACGGGAATGCCCACTGCCGCCAGAGACTTGTATGTATTATCGTGCATCGGATCACGAGACAGAGGAATGTCCGACACTATTAGTAAAGATCCAAGAAAAGAGGAACCAGAACAACCAGAATGTTCAATGGATTTCAGCCGAAGCAAGGGAGGATGGATGAAACATCAATATAGTCACCCGTGGAGGAACGAAGACAAGAAACGACACAGTCCGACAGGAACCCGTACAGAACCAATGGGTAAATAAGAACACGGAACCAAGAAAGGAGTTCGATGCACCCAAACAAAAGGAGACTTTTAAGGAAGCCAAACAAGAATTTTAGAAGGTGGACACAGCGTCAAACTACACTACGCAACCAGTCCATGAAGCCCCAGAATACAAAATGCCTCCATCATTGGATCATACCAACGGAATTCCACCCAAGGGACAAGTAAGTACTATCAAAGACTTTTTGTAATCATGCATGAAAAGGTTAAGTGATCCCTCATCTGTGAAAATATTTCAAACCACCCTAGAGAAATGTAGCAGTGAGACGGAACAAAACCTAGAACCGAAAATTGTCAATCATCTACACACAAGAAGAAGAACAAGTAGGGAATTTAGGCTAAATGCTAACATTGGGGATTTCAATATGGGAGACATCATACTAGACCTAGGATCCGAAGTGAATGTGCTACCCAAGAAAACCTGGAAATGAATGGGAGATCCAACATTGGGATACTCAAATGTCCAATTAAAACTAGCAAACCAACATAGGGTCCTACCAATAGGGAGACTGAAAAGAGTAACAGTAGATCTTGATGGAGTGTTCACTAAAGAAAACTTTGAATTCATAGAAATAGTAGATGGCACAACACCATACCCGGCACTACTCAGTTTGGATTGGGCGTTTGACAACCAGACCATAATTAACTTGAAGACAAGGAAAATGACATTTGAATCCAGAGATTACAGGATCATAGCACCACTAGATCCATCAGAAGGGGAAAGGTTTGTAGAACCCACTTGCCTGGACTTAGAGGAGATTGGCCAGTTGTATAGAACAACTGCATGCAAGGAGGATTACGTAAACCAAACTACAGACGGGATACTCAGTTGGTGCAGCATTACTTCATGCACAACAAATTCAGACACTGAGTTAGAAAACTGGAAGAAGAGACTACACGAAGTATCCACGAGAATATGTGCAAGAATAGACCATGCAGTATGGTGGATAGGTATAGAAATCAAAGAACCACCCATTTTCCATGGACTAAATGATTTGGAAACATTCTTGACACAATATGAAGACGAAGTATTAGAGAACTAGAGGCTACTAGAACTGGACTTATCACTCAAGGCCACACCCGCAAGATGGTGGGGCACACACAAGGAGACTATCACAAATTGGTACCAATGTAAGAGGTTACTGCGCATAAGGTTCAGCACATAACAGAAAAAAGAAAACAACGGAGATATGAAGGACTAGGGACACCAGCGAAACACTCGGAGGAGTGAAAAACACTATGGAAAATGACACCACCATAGGAATGGCCTCACCACTTCATTCACACTTTAGAGGGCATACTAGCGAACCGGTATACAGTTCAGGAATTGCACAAAGGAACTACAACATGGAAGACATTGCAACAGAAATTTACCGTCACTTTCTCATTTGAGCATGAGAACCCAAACATAGATGCAGCCCTGAAATGAATCAGAGGAGCCATATTCATTGAAGAACCAGAAATAGAACTTATTACCGAAGAGCAACAGTGAAATAAGAAGACAGTCAAGGAACTATTGTCATGTTACCATGTACAGGAGGAAGCACCAGACGAAGATGACCTGCATGATATTCAGATTGAAGAAGTAGAAGGTGAAATATATGTGAAGGGACCACCCATAGAATCTGAAGTTATTTCCACACCAATCAAGGTAAATAAAGTTAATATCGAAACAGCTCAACATCCCAAAATGGCCAGCATTGGAGACTACTGAGATGAACCAACAGTAGAAAGCATCACAGAGTTGTTGCGCGAATACAGCGACTTGTTTCCTACCACATTTATAGAGATGAAGGGTATAGCAGGAGAACTGGGAGAGATGAAGATACCTCTTAGACCTGAAGCAAGACCAATTAGACAGTGACCATATAGACTAAACCCCATATATAAACAGAAAGTTAAAGAGGAGATCAACCGGATGCTCGAAGCCGGCATAATCGAACCAATCGAGGAATCAGAATGGATAAGTTTGATGGTTGTAGAGGACAAGAAACAAGGAAGAGGGATTAGGATATGCGTTGACTTGAGGAATTTGAATGATGCATGCCTACACAACCCATTCTCTACACCATTCACAGATGAAGTGTTAGAGAATGTGGGGGGACATGAAGCTTACTCATTCACTGATGGATTCTAAGGCTACCATTAGATTAAGATAGCACAGGAGGACAGATACAAGACCACATTCGCAATGGAATGGGGATCTTACCAATATACGGTCATGCCATTTGGACTAAAGAATGCACCATCAATATTATCCAGAGTGGTTATCGCAACATTTAAAGAATTCATCCATCAATTTCTCGAAGTATACCTAGATGACTGGACAGTCTACAGTCTATTGAAAAACCATGTGGAAGTTTTACGCTTGATGCTATAACAATGCAGACAGTGTCAGATATCACTAAACATAAAGAAATGTATATTTGGAACACCATTTGGGATACTATTGGGCCATATAGTATGCAAATAAGGGTTATTGGTCGATCTGGCAAAGATCGTAGTTATCGTTAATTTACCAGCACCAAAAATAGTCCATCAGCTACGAGCGACGTTAGGACACACAGGATACTACAGGAAATTTATCAAAGGATATGCACAGATCATAGCACCAATGGAGAAACTACTAAGGAAGGATACAAAGTACCAATGGAACGATGAGTGTCAACACGGTTTGGATACCCTGAAGGAAAAGATGGTCACTGCACTGATATTAGTATTTCCAGACTGGGGAAAGACATTTCATGTGCATGTAGATGCATCAATGATAGCACTGGGAGCTATCTTAGTGCAACCAGGAGAAGGAGACTTGGATCACCCGATAGCGTTCGCAAGAAGCAAACTATCCGACTCGGAACAGAATTATAACACGATGGAAAGAGAATGCCTAGCTATGGTTTACGCACTACAGAAGTTCAGACACTACCTATTGGGAAAACATTTTAAGATGTTTACAGATCACTTAGCCCTAAAATACCTAATCAACAAGCCAGTGTTGGGGGGGATAATCTGTCGATGGTTACTGTTATTTCAAGAATTTGACTTCGAAGTAATAGTCAAACTAGGAAAACTAAATGCAGGACCTGACCACCTATCACGAGTCACAAAGGGACAAGAACCCACAAAATTAGAAGAAAATTTTCTGGATGCATAGTTATTCTCCGTACATATTTTTGATGACTAATTCACAGAGATCATCCAGTACTTGAGCACAGGTACTGCGCCACAAGAATATACCACTGTGCAGAAGAAGAACCTGGTAGTTTGCACAGCCGACTATCAACTAATCGCAGGACATCTATATAAAATGGGTGCATATAGAATTTTATGAAGGTACGTGATAGAGAACGAACGACCAAGAATTTTAGCAGAAGCCCATGAGGGATTGGTAGGAGGACACTATGTAGGAAAAGATACAGCGCAAAAGGTACTTCGCACAGGATTATGGTGGCCAACGATTCACAGAGACTCGAAAGAGTACTGTCAGGGATGTGATGTCTGTCAAAGGGTAGGCAAACCCAACAGAAGGGACGAGATAAATGGGAAATTATAGGCATTTGATAAATGGGAAATAGACTTTTTGGGACCAATTAACCCACCATCCAAAAGAATAGGGGCAAGATACATCATCATCGCGACTGAATACCTAACAAGGTGGGCGTAAGCCGCACCAGTAAAAGACTGCAACGCAGAGACAGTTGCACACTTCTTATTTTAACAAGTAATTACTAGGTTTGGGTGCCCAAGAGTTTTGATGAGAAACCAAGGCATGCATTTCATAAATATCACCATCCGCGTGATGCTTGAAGAGTTTGAATTCCACCACCATAAAATAACACCGTATCATCCACACATAAATGGCACGGTAGAATCCTTCAACAAAATTCTAGAGAACACACTGACAAAGATCTGTAACGTCAACAGAGATGACTGGGACCTCAATGTTCTAGCAGTATTATGGGTGTATATGACGACATGCAAGAATTTGATAGGGCACACACCATTCAAACTAGTCTACGGCCAAGAAGCAGTAGTGCCATTAGAATTTTTAGTACCCAGCTTGCGTGTAGAAGCTATCACACAAATGATAAAGCACAGTGCAATATAGGAGATACTGAACTAGATGTTAGCAATGGAGGAAGATCGAATCCTAGCAAGATTCCATCAACAAGTGCAGAAGGCCAGAGACAAAGCATGGCATGATCGACACATTAAGAAGAAGACTTTCAAGGAAGGAGATCTAGTATTGCTCTATGACAACAAATTGTTTCAGCACCTAGGAAAGTTGAGAGTGCATTGGTTAGGACCATACGAGGTCAAATCTGTAACAGATGGTGGAGTTGTATAATTAAGAGATTTAGCAAGCGCATACCTCAGAGGAATGATCAACAGGAGCCGACTGAATTTGTATAAGGACAGTCGACCACCCACCGTGCAATAAAATAAAATAAATCCTAAAAAGAGCAAAGCACGCTAGAGATGAAAAATCCACAGGACGCTCGAAACATGAATGTAGTAAAGGCAAGAACAACGGTTACATGCCAAAGAAAAACAAGCGGGAAATGAAAAGTTGGTAAAAGAAGGTTGACAGGACAACACTAAGCGGAATTAAGGCACGGCAAGGATTGATGGAACATCACATTAAACACGCCAACTGGAAATGGAAAAGTAAGTGTATTGGAAAGTACGAAACTACCTCAGAGACATTTAACCCACAATTATGGTGCATTAATCCCATCATGGAGGAAGCGTCCTCGATAAGCTTCATGAAAAACCTATACAACACACGAGCACGAAAGCAACTTGTCTATTTGCGAAAGGAGAACAGAGAGAGAGAAACAACTGCTCGAACAAACAGAGCGAGACCACAGAGCTCACCGAAGTCCTCCAAACTCAGCAAACGTTCAACACTCACCACTATGGCACCACCGAAGTCCATTGAACCAGACCATACAGCCAGACCGACCAGGGTTCAAACTAGGTCACGAGGATTGCTGGAAGAAAATGAGCAGGCAGTTGACTTGCTCGACAAAGCAGTGCAACTTTGGACAAGACTGGAGGAGGATCCACAGGTACAACGCTGGGACAAGGAAGAGGAAAGGATAAATGCAGCGATCCAAGAACTCAAATAGAGGAAAAATACCATACCAATCCCAGAACACATCAAGGGGATGCAAGAGCTGAAGAAGATGCAGGCATAACTTATCACTATGCAAACATAGAAATAGGAGCGTCAAGATCAAATAGAACCATTACAGTAATGGGTAGCAGAAGTACTCGTATAGGCAGAATCAACTAGAACACAGATGGCACAGACACAGGAATAATGTGGAGGATTAATGAGTGATGAAGTGGCAGTTCAAGTAATGGATACCATTAAGGAGAGGATTGTGCAAGCAGTGACAAAAGCAGCAGAGTTGAGGGAAAAGTTCCAGACGATCACCAAGGAGATCGAGGCAGCTCAAAAAGATTAGGTGAATCGGGAAGAGTCACATGTTAGTGTTGGGGGCCTGTTGGCAACAGACCGAAGTGGGAAAGAAAGCATGCACAAAGAAGAATGGCAGTTGGAAGAGAAATCGTGGGAAAGAAAGCATACAGGAGGAAAGCAACAATTGGTAAGAAGAAGAGCATGCACGCATGCAAGAAGGAGGCGACAGTTGGAAGGAAGAAAAGAACGCATGCAGAGAAGGAAGACCTAATGACAGTAGGGTTAGGGTTTTTGTAAGTTTTGAAACATATATATTTTTTCTAAAAACTTAGACTAAAAATAATTTTCATTTTTGTTCAAACAAAAAGCACAAAAATGCACTTGGATAATCACCGTCAAAATGAAGTCTTCGGATCAATCCAAAGGTTTAAATGTCTTATTAGATTATGGAGCCACTTTTTTAATTAATGAATCAATCTATATAAAGGTTTTCTTTTGAAATTTCGGGAGTCAAGGTTTCGCGAAATGCGAAGGTTTGATATTGAGCATCCTCGAAGTCACGATACCCGAAATCACGAAAATTTTAAATGTTAAGTCGAGTTCATTAATGATTAAGTAAGATTAACAAAGAGTAAATCTCGTCGCGACTTCGTGATTCAGGATTCTCTCACATATAAAGGATTTGAGGTCTCATTACCCGAAACCCCGACATTTCAAAAAACTAATCGCGATTAATCAAGAGTGTTAAGTATGATTATAGTTAATTAAAACCCGTCGCGACTTCCCATTTCGTAAGTCTTAGTTCAAACTGCTTTAAAGATCCCCAAGACCCAAAACGTCGAAACTTGATTAAGTGTTAGGTATGATTAATTAAGGTACTAAATGAGGATTAGACTATAATTAATCTATTGCTTAAAATTAACTCAAATACATTCAAATCATGCGCTTCTCCCGACATATCGACCATAAATGACATTAATATCCGATTTACGAAAATGATTCCAAATAGGATCATATTTTAACGCCCAAATATTTTTATTAAAGGAATTAAACACGTTTTCAGTGAAGGTATATGCAAGGTTTGTGCATTTAAGGCAAAAAGGATCTTTAGTTCTGAATCACTTTCTTGTTTTCTTAGAGATGGCTTAGTGAAATAACTAGTTTTATGCATTCTCATTCTCTGTAACAGGTAATCGAACTCTGAATTTGATATCATACTAAAGGAATGGGAGGCCAATATAGCCGAGAGTAAGAAAATGGTCAAAGAAATAAAGGAATATTGTGAAGAGGCTTTTGATTTTCTAGATAAAAAATCACTAGGCATTGGAAAGGACAATTGTGTTAGAGTATTAGGGCAAATCAATGTCATAAAGCATCAATTGGACATCAAAGAAAGATTAAATGAAGCTCGGATTGAAATTTCACAGTTGAAGCAGGTTGACGTCACTCAAATGGATAGATGGCTGGTAAATCCAAATCTACATTTGCAATCAACAAATTTTGAAGGTAAGAGCATTGAAAACAGGTTGTCGAAATCACAGAGAAATATGTATCTTTTTTAGGCAAAGGATGTGACAGAGCCTTCCAGAATTTTAGTGCAATTTCCAAGCAGGTGTGTCAAGTGTCTCAAGTCAGGTGAAGGAAGTACTTCAAATAAATAATGAAGTAACGCATGCATGCTCATTCTATCAATATGAGAAAGAGATAGAAAGGAAACAAGTGAAACAGTTCAAGTTTTTATTTTGTAACCGTTAATATCTAGGACTAAGGAAAATACCAACCGTCTAGGGTTGAGATTTTGTATAAATATAATTTCAAAAGACTTAAAGAAGGATTTTTCCTAGCCGATTGTAATAGAGAGATCTCTTCTTTTCGAGAATTAAGACAAATGCAGACCAAAGACTCCATATTTCATCAATCTTGAGTTATGTGTTCTTCTGTTCTTTCGTATTCCAGCATCTTTATTTATATGTCTTTGATGAATTCTTAATCACAACTTAGTACAACATCTACTGTGGTTATATAGTTCATTTAGTTATATGAGTGTTTACATATTTTCCTCTGTGTTGGCTATTAGCAAATACAAGACCTGTGAATTAGTTAGATTACCACATTGTATGCTTCATTAAAGGTTCCACATCCATTTTTCTTCTTCTGTATCAGAGTGAGATTCTTTTGTGATTGATGCCTCACTTTGTTAACAGCTTTATTTTTTTCTTTCATCACATTCATTATTTTCAAATTTGACTCAGATACGGAAAACGACCTCTGAATTGTTATACTATTAATTCAATTTCAGTAATTTTTCTCGCATAATTGAAAACAAGAAAAAGAAAACATAAAAACAACATATCTTTTAATTTTCTTTCCTCCATGATTGTACCTCTGGAAAGATAGCCTAATATAGAACCCGGTCTCACAGATCAGACTAGCATCACTTTAAACTTGTTCAATACCATTTTAGAGACCGCTAGCACCCGGGTTGAACTTGAACGTTCATGGGCAGTGATTGAATAGGACATAAGAATTTAGGAATGTTGGGAATCTAGGAAAAGAAAACTCATAAATCAACCATAGCTTCTTTCCCTAAAGAATTGACTTTCTTTTCATATTTTAAACTCTATTTATTTTTGGATGCCTTGACATTATACTTTCAAGCCTTAGGTATAAACTCAGGAACAACATATTTTTGGCGTCATTGCCGGGAAACGAAGAAATGAAGTTATTTTTCCCTGGGAAGAATGACATTGGTAAGTTTCCTTCTTTGATAGTGACTAGAGATTGAACACTTTATAAGAATATTTTTATCTTTCACTTGGCGACTCCATGATTAATAAACTGGCTTCTAATCGAAAGAATACCAGAAAAATTCCATACAATAAGCAGACCTCCCCTGTCTTTAATCCTGAAAAACTTCTAAAAACAAGAAGATACCTTAAATAGACTGCTTCATAAACAAGTGATATTTATCAACCCAAATCCACTCAGTCAAATAATAAGGATCTACTTGAACAGTGGAATACCCAACTCCTTTTTAGAGAAACATCTGTCAATAGAATCAAAACCCCGAAACCTGAGTTGGTGTTACCCGAATTTAAAACCGAAACTTTTCCAACTGTCTCCTTTACCAATAGAGGTAAAATATCTATTTGACTTCTCGAATCGATTGGTGTTTCATCAGTTCTTGAGATTCACCCTACAACCTCTCAGAATTCAGAAGAATATATTGTATACCTTGACTCTACTCCTATTGGTTTTCCTTTGTACTCATCCTCTGAGTCCGAAGAAACCAGTCCCCTTTTTCAAAACCCCTATTTTTCAAATTTCCTAGCTCCCGACGGTCGGTTATCTGAAACCGTTTCGCTTTATCCAGACGTAACCAAAAGGTCACCACATATCCTTAAAATTCTTCTCTATAATATCCAAGTTTCACCCTCTAAATTATCAATGGTTGCGGCCGGAGGAGGTGGTGCTTTCGGGGGAGGAGGGGGAGGAGGGGGCGGTCAAGTACCACCCCCACATCCTAGAATCTTTGCCAAAGTAGCTTCTAGGTATGCCCCTTTGGTCCTCCCAGCCGCTCTCCATGATCTACCTAAAAATTATATTAAAAATCTACTGAATTTTACTGGACAGGGAGATTTAACTGCTACCGAACACATCAATTTCTTTCATCAATTTGCTAATATCCTTGGCCTCGAGCACGAGGACCTTTACTCGAGGCTTCTCGTTCAAAATTTTGAAGGTCATATGAGAACTTGGTTCCAAGGACTCCCAGTAGGGTCCATAGGTTCGTATGATGAGTTAGAAAATGCTTTTATTAGACAATGGGGAGAAAGGAAAGATCATCTCTATTATCTAATCAAGTTTGGGGCTCTAAGAAAGAAAAATTCAGAATCAGTTCTTGAGTTTACCCAAAGATTCAATAAATTATACAATAATATTCCAACTGAGGTTAAACCTTCCCAACCTGCAGCAAAAGTAACTTTTGTTGGGGCTTTTGATCTGGATTTAGCTCTACTGTTGAGAGAAAGGAGATATGTTGATCTCACTAAAATGCAAGATGACATTGTAGAAATTGAATCAAACATGATGGCATCGGGAAAGTTAAAAACAAAATTTGAAACGGGAAATAAAGAAACTAGACAATGCAGAGAACAAGCAGGACCTTCTGGAGCTGGGAGGTCTTCGAAAGATAAGATGGATGACATGGTGAGAATAATTAAATAATTTTCAAATAAAATCTCGAGAATGGAATTAGACCAATCAAAGAATGATCAGTTCCCTAGAAAGGATTTCAGAAGGAATCCTAACCCTCAAATACAACAAAGACAAATTAAGAATGAAGATCAAAAAATTCAAACCCCCTTCAAAAATGAAAATTTTGTAGGAGGAGAAGACATGCAAAATTTTAAGGAGTTAGAAGAAGATATAAATAATCTTGGCGATGATTATCAAGAACCTTATTTGACGAGACAAGATTATGAAAAATCCTTAAATATGGAATACAGGTCTGAAAATGACGAGAATAGAAATATTACAGAGGATTCATCTTATCAAGGAATCGTTGATAATATAATGGTCAAACTCCAACAGAAGTACAATCTAAGGCCTAGAAACAGGAATATCACAACTGCCCCATCGAAGAAAATTCTGTCGAGAGGGGAAACAAACTAGGCAACTTCAAAAGCTGTTGAAAAACAGACTGTTAAAACCAAGACTGCTGGCACACAGTCTACCAAAACAAAGCCAGCAGAAACACCAGTTATTAACACAAGGAAAGTGGAGGTTCCTGTGGCTGAAGCAAAAACATCACAAATAAATAAGACTGAAAAAGAAGGAAATAGAATCCCAAACCACAAAAGTTGATAAAACAATGGGAAATTTTAGTCTAGAAAATGAAATTAATAAAATCAAAATTCCTATACCTCTGGTCGAACTGGCAAAAAACCTAGTGTACAAAAAGAAAATTTCTAAAACAATTAATTTTTCAGACAATGAAAGTCAGGTTGATGTTATAAACTTAGAATACGATAAGCCTAATATAATTTTTGGTCCACATTTCAAAGGTGCCACAGATATCGTCGCCCCTTTCTATATCACACTAATTGTGCACGATCACCTACTCCACAATTGCATGTTGGATTATGGAGCCTCTCACAATGTAATGCCTAAATCCATTATGGATAGACTTGGTCTCAAAATCACTCGACCATATGGAGACTTGTATTCTTTCAATTCGAGAAAGGTTAAATGTGTAGGTATGATAAAATATTTAGTAGTCAATCTTGCACAGATTCATGTTAAAAGCGTTCTGATGGATGTGATTTTCGCTGACATACCCCCAAATTATGGCATGTTGTTATCCAAGTCTTCGGGCACCAAAATTGGAGGATCCCTCCAACTCAACATGACTTACGCCACAATCCCAATTTTCGGAGGACAGTTCACACACTTGTACAGAGAAACAAGGTTGGTGTTTACGGTAAGTGATCCTCTGAACCCAAATAACTATCATGTTTACATTGCCAATCAGGATTTAGGGAATTTCATTTTGTCTATTGATGATGATTTAGATGTATGTATAGAAGAAAATTGTACAGAAAAAGAAAAAGAAGAAAAAATAAGTAAAGATGCATATAGTTTTGGAGTTTGGAAAATGTATTTTGATGGTGCTTCATCTTGTAAAGGAGCAGGAGCTGGAGTATTATTTGTAGCACCCGGCGATGAGTTCATCATTCCTTTTTCTTACCGATTACAGTGGGACATATATTATACTAACAATGTTTGTGAATATGAGCCCCCGGTATTAGGATTAGAAGCTGCTAGAAAATTAAAGATTAAGAACTTAGAAGTCTATGGTGATGCTGAACTGATCATAAAACAAATTAATCATCAATACCAGGCTAAGAACCCAAGGTTGATATCTTATAGGAACTGTGCCTAGGATCTAATCGAGAATTTTTTCTCATCGATTGTTGTTCATTATATCCCTAAAACCGAGAATCAACGGGCAGATTCATTGGCTAAAGTGGCCTCGACCTTTGTGCCTCCAATGATTTTCAAACTTAAATACCATATAGAGATGATACATAGACCTTCCATACTGAATAACATACAACATTGGCATGTTTTCGAGGATGATGAACAAATTAGGAAATTTTTAGAAATGGTGGATGACTTTGCTTAAACACATGTCGACCAAGAAAATCAAAATGATCCCGCTTGGATCATGCAGGAAAGGGAAGATCTTAAAGAGTTTCAAGATAATATTGTTAATCATAGAATGCTTGTTTTGAAAAATAATCAGATCCTCAAAGGATTGATCCCCTTAGAGAGGTTATTTAATCATGACGACATTCCTTTGAAGTCCACCTTACAGCCTCATCCAGAAGAGGTTGAATATTGCGATATAGGCACCAAAGAAAATCCTAGGTTGGTAAAATTATCTAAGTACCTTCCTCCTGAAATACAAAGTAAGTATGTTGAGTTTCTTAGACAGTATAAAGATGTTTTTGCTTGGTCCTATGAAGAATTAAGAACTTATGACACCACTATAATGGAACACAAAATTCCTCTAACACAAGGTCTCAAACCTTTCAGACAGAAACTCAGACAGATTAACCCTATTTTGTTGCATGTGATAGAGAAAGAAGTAAATAAGCTTCTAGATTCCAAGATCATTATCCCACTCAGATACTATGAGTGGGTAGCTAATTTAGTTCCAGTAAGAAATAAAAATGGTGAAAGCAGATTGTGTGTAGACTTCAGGAATCTAAACAGATCATCACTCAAAGACAATTATCCATTGCCTAAAATGGATCACGTTTTAGAGAAAGTAGTAGGAGCTAACAGAATGTCTGTGATTGATGGATTTTCATGCTACAATCAAATTGCAGTCCATCAAGACGATAAAGAGAAAACTGTGTTCACTATTCCTTAGGGTACCTTTATGTATGACAAAATGCCTTTCGGTTTAATGAATGCAGGAACAACTTTCCAATGAGCTATGGACATTGTCTTCGTCAGTGAAAGAGATAAGTTTGTTGTTATTTATGTTGACAATCTAACTATTTTTTCTAAATCCGATGCAGAACATCTAGTACACCTCAAGCAAACTTTCGAAAAATGTCGCAAATTTGGTTTGTCTCTGAACCCCAAGAAATCTCATTTTTCAATGCGAGAAGGTAAACTCTTGGGTCATATAGTGTCTAGGGATGGAATTAAAATTGACCCGAAAAGGATTGAAGCAATATATACTATTAATATTCCCAAGAATAGGAAAGAAATTCAGTCATTTTTAGGGAAAATAAATTTTTTGAGAAGATTCACTCTAAATTTCGTTGAAATCGTAAAATTGATTACAGATATGCTTAAGAAGGATAGTGAGGTAAAGTGGGAAAATGAGGCTAAGGCATCATTCGAATGCATTAAGAAGGTCATAGGTGAAGCACCAGTACTGGCAAGTCCTAATTATTTAAAATAATTTTTTATTTTTTCATTTGCTTCTGAGCATACTATTGCAGTCGTATTGTTATAGAAGAATGATGAGGGTTTTGAGCAACCAATTGCGTTCTTTAGTAAAATTCTCAGAGATGTTGAGCTAAAATATGATACATTGGAAAATCAAGATTACGCAATGGTGAAATCCCTCAAATCTTTCAGAACTTATGTACTACATTCAAAGATCATTGCTTATGTACCTACCAGTTCTATTAAGTATATACTGGTTCAACCCAACAACGATGGAAGGAAAGGCGGATGGTTAGCCAAAATTCAGGAATTCGACCTGGAAGTTAAACCAACTAAACTTATTAAAGGTTGGGGCTTGGCTAAATTGTTGGCCGAATCAAATCTGAAAGCACTCGGAATAAATCATCTACAAGAGAACGAAGTATTTTTAGAGATAGACAAACTCGATGTCAATGTGCCCACAACTGAAATTCTAGAAAAAATCTCTTCTTCAGTTTGGTACTGCGACATTGTTTCTTATTTACTGACCCTTCAGTGCCCCAGCGACCTAACCCCATCTAAATCTAGTACATTGAAGTTACACACTGTAAAATATTGTATTATAGATGGTCAATTGTATTGGAAGGATCCCCTAGGATTATTACTGAGTTGTTTAGTAGAATCTGAAACAGAAAAAGTTATAAATGAATTCCACGAGGGAGTGTGTGGAGGACACCACACTAGGAGAGAAACATATTATAAAATATTAAGAGTCGGGTATTACTGGCCGAAATTATTCACTGATGTAAACACTAAAGTCAGAACTTGTAATCCTTGTTAGTTGTTTACAGGCAAGCAGAAAATTTTGGCATTACCTTTAGTTCCAGTTAAAACTGAAGCTTCATTTCAGCAATGGGGTCTTGATTTTATTGGAGAAATACATCCACACTCAAGTGCTCAACATAAATGTATTCTCACCGCTACAAACTATTTTTTTTTTTTACATAAACAGATATGAGATTATATTAAGAAGTGTGGCAGAGCCACTGGTTCAGATTACAAAATGCCCAATGTTTCTTTGGGTCTTTTACCTTGATACAAACAGCTTTAACTACAACAGTTGTGATTACAAACACAAGCCTACTAACTGCCAGAGTTCCCTATGTGCTTACTAAACTGCTTATTTAAAGCCATGGCTACTACATTGCCAGACTGCTTGAGAGCTTGTTACAGTGACACTTAACCCAGAAGTTACTTTTCTTCATCCTGGTTCCAGTTACTGTTGAGCTGGGCCATTTTGGCCTCCAGTTGCTCCATTCTTTCGTCGAATTCTTGTTGTGGGTTCTTTAATTCTTGATGCAGCTTGTCCAATTCTTCAGCAAACCCAATCTTTGTCAGAGTGATGTCTGATTCAAGTTGTTCAAGCCTGCGACCAGCTTCCACATCCATATTTTCCAAGAAATCTAACTGGTGCTGTAGCATCTGCTGCAAATTTGCAAGGGTCTTGTCCATCTCCTTCAATCGATCTTCTGTACTCATTGGCCCTTTGGAGGAAGACGCCATCGCCCTTCTTGCTTTACTTCGCGTTCCTGGAGTAGCTCGCCCTGGTTTCTTGCCCTCTCTTTGTGCCTGCACGTCTTTGTTGAGCGTTCCTTGAGTCGATTTGTGAGGGGCCCGAGCGCCCTTTATTTATTTTTGGTTCTTGGCCATCATTATCTTTGGGAGATGGGGGATTCGCGCGGATCCTTTGTCTGCCTCCAAACTCGGGCTCTCTTTCTCTTGGTACCTGGCTGAACCTATTTGCCAATAAACCCGCGCGTCCCTGTCTTCATGCCCGATTCGCTTTGATCCCTTGTACCTGCGCGAGTCAGCATTTGTATGAGCGTTGATGGACCTCATGAGATTAGGGGATCTCCACTAGTTCCAAAGTGCCATTCACTGACAGAGTACCTTCCTTCAGTAGCACGCCTTGAT